>OZ023211.1:26966914-26989414 GCA_963995525.1 Escarpia spicata
GAGATCTGCCCCAAGCTGCGACGGTCTGAACTTGATGCACGTGAGAGGGATGTGGTCTACGTACTAAACGATCGCATTCAACAGAAGCTTCATTTTGGTACGCACACGCACGCACATACGCATGCACGCAGACAGAAACACGCTTCAAGTGTGTATGTCCCTTTCTCACACACACACACGTGGGGCTATCCATAATGATACGAACGCTAAATTTGGACTTTGTTGAGACCCACGCCCTTTTAAAGTTCATAACGCCGGCCTTTATGCGCCCTACAATTATGTTCGCTTTAAAATTCACAGTTGACATTCACAATACCCGAAGCTCACGAAAAACCTGCAACTGTACCATTTGCCAAAATATTGGGTGCTAATCCTATGTTCAGTCCCCCACCCAAAACACCCGTGATAAAAGTGTTACTCGGTGGGTAACACTCAACCAATCCGGGTTATATAAGTCAAAGAGAAACACATGTTTTCCATTATGCTGTGCTTTACAATACTCTATATTGCTTCTACTTGCCAAACATTACACACAACATGGGCAGCTTTGTTGGCCGAAACGAAAAAGTGCCGAATACTATGCCAAGCCATAGCATTGGCTGAGCTTAACTTCAGCGTTTCGCGAGTCGATGTACCAGAACACTTTTCCCTCGATTGAAATTATTTGGCCTCAGCGGGTGAGGGGATGAGTACGCACCCATGGTAGCCACCAGTAGACCCACCAGAAATGAAATGAGTGGCCGGCTAATCTAGCAGTCATTTATATGGCCCTCCATTCCAAAAACGTTGTCGGCCCCTGCTCTGGTTAGTAACTTGTGGCTAAATGTGAATTCTTTAATAAACGACATGCGGGCTTGCGTGCGTGCTTGCGTGAGTGCGTGCGTAAGTGCGAGCAGACGATACGGCTTAACAACAGACTAGTCACGGATACACTTTCTGATGGCAAGGTTACGTATCCTAGGTGTAATTTTTTCAGCAAAGACAATACTTTCCCATGAATAAATTTTAAACGTTTTTTATTCTGTGCCTTCCAGACGACAAAATTCAACAGGAATCTCTGCGAATACTCTTGAAATGTCAGCGTAGAACGTCTGCATCTCAACGATGGCCAGCGTCAACCTGCAAGTACCAGACAGTACAGTCGATAAATACAATGTTAGCCAGTATGACTCTAAAAATTAAGTTCTTATATCGCAGTATCCAGTCCTCAGACACTTAACACTTTTCTTCAGTGTAGACTTGTTCAATCGAACACTATAATTATCGACTTCTCTCTCATTCAGCCACGCTGCAATTAATGCGCGAGGACTGTTCTTACACAAATATCAACCACTGTCTATGGTATAGCTGTATAAATGAGTACCACGTGCCAGGTACTCATTCATACAGCTGAGTGAACTGGAACAACGTAGATTGAACGAACTTGCCCAAGGTTCGACATGGCAGCACATGATTCGAACCCGGGTTTTGTCGGCCGAGAGTCCGCAGCTCTATCCACTGCACCACTGCGCTCCACTCTACACACCATTCCAACTGAACTAAGTCAGCGTCGGCAGCACACGCAAAAGAAAAACGGCTTACAAAACTGGATTATAGTGTTACTAATATAACACAGTCTAAGTAACCTATATAGAAATTGTTAGCTTATTTAGATTTATTATTAAACATGTATCGATGTTAACATACATACAACAATAATGTCGTGTGACACCTACAGAACACGAGCTTTCTTTATTTATGAACACAATATGGATATATTATGTAAATGTAATTTTTTTAATCCTTAGCAAAGACAATCTTCTTCTTTTCAAATCAATCTTCAAAAGCTCTTCCGTCTTCCGATGTCATCAGTCGAGTCGACAGCGGAGAAGCTGAAGTTCCGGCGGCGCGGCGGCAAAAAATCTTCAACAACACCCCATTAAAACATTATTTAATATTTGTAAACAACACTGGATTGTATATATTATTCGAATATTCCTGGGGTGTGTGTATTAATGAATTAAACCAGTGTTTCTCAACCGGTGTGCCCCGGCACGCAGATATGACATAACACAATCCCTAGTGCGCCGCGAAAGTAGAAGAACAATATCACCTATATAGCGATAAATTATCAAACAAAGCGACCGTTAAAAAAAACCCATTCTGCTAGACACTCATTTTCGTCGACAGGAAAACCAGTTCGTTCAATCGGTTGTTGCAGTAGCCTTACATCACTGCGCAAGACGTCACATTTATACAGAATGAATATTCAATTCAATACATGTTATTCAAACAAATAAACAAACAAACATTCAACCAAACAGTATAGTCTGCAATCGCCTCAATGTGATTTTTGTGTGACATATATAAGTATGTGTATAATGTGGTTTAAACAAGAAGTTTGTTGTTAATGTGTCCCCTAAATATATAGTTTTGTTGATCACACTACATAAATTATCAGATGAATGTGTGTACATAGCACACATCCCAAATGCCAACACATATGACGGAAAAGAAAGCAAATAAATAAATAAAATAAAACAATAATACCATAGTTCACATAGTCATATTAATACTTTGATGATTAGTGCAAAATAAATAAATGCACAAATTTATAGAATTCTGATATATCAGAACCAGTTGCAATAATACATGCAGTTATATATATATTCATATAGCAAGTACAAAATGTAAAGCTGGTTGGCAGGAACTAACATTCTTCCAGCTTAGCCACCAGGAAATATCAAAGGGTGTGTGCCAAATGTGAAAATCTTATCGTTAATGACTAAACCAAGCAGTTTCATTGATCGTGAAAATCTACTAGCAAACAGCCAGACTGACCAGCTCACAAAAGTTTCGTTGGAAGTAGTGAACGTCGCCTCTAAAATCTTGCGTTTTTCTGGACAATTTGTTCATCAATTTTTGTTGTTTCGCGCTGTCTCCGCCTCGCACTTGTGGTACTGGTCGTTCCGCCCCACTGGTTCACGCCTGCTCCACCAAAGCACTTGTCGTACTGGTCGTTCCGCCCCACTGGTTCACGCCTGCGACACCAAAGCACTTGTCGTACTGGTCGTTCCGCCCCACTGGTTCACGCCTGCGACACCAAAGCATACTCTGTAAAGGAGTATGAATCACATCTTTAAAAAAATACGTATGAATCACTGTGTTGACGACGTTTTGATGACGACGTTTTGTTGACGTCTGCCATTTACTCGACCGGTCGTTCCGCTCCGCTGCTTCATACCTAATATATCAAAGCAAACACTGCCTGAGTACAAGAAACTCACATCTAAATACACGATAGTCAAATGAATCACTGTTTTTATAACATTCTGTGCATTTTGTTGCATTTGGTGGCAGCAATAGTAATTTTGGTAAGACTATCAGCGACGGTTTACAGCTCTGTCTTTGAATCTGATCTGCAATACACCAAAAAGGGAGATGGACAGCGAAGGTTTCCTTTGCCAACCCTGAGCACAGCTACGTGTCAATCATGTTTATGTTCATGTTCCCGAGAGCATCAGCGTTGGAATATCGATATACCCACTGTGTATTTCGAAAGTTGGTCGCCCTGGTTTATAAAAACGAAGTAAAATATCCCACACATAAAAACTCGTAAACCTTTGTCATGGATTCACAGAGCCGATGTGCTCAATCTACGATAACTCGTAGGGGCGCTGCATTAACTGCAGCTAAACCAGTTGGTCTAATAATGGAGCAGGCGCCATCAGCGCCTTGTCACGGTATAATAATAATAATAATAATAAAGACGGAGCTGTAAACCGTCGCTGATAGTTTTACAATTTTTTTTTATTGCTAGTATTGTTGTTATTTTTATTATCGGTATTGATATTATTATTATTATAGTTATTAATAATGTTATTATCAGTATTAGTGTTGTTATTATTGTTATTATTATTGTTATAGGGGTTATTATAATCATTATTATTGTTGTTATTATTATTATTAAATTTGTTGTTGTTGTTATTATTATTGTTATTGTTGTTTATATTAGTACTATTATTGTTGTTATTATAGTTGTTATTATTATTGTTATTATTTTGTTATTATTATTATTATTGTTGATGCTATTTTTAGTATTGTTATTATTATTATTGTTGTTGTTGTTGTTGTTGATGTTGTTATTATTAATGTTGTTGATATTAGTATTGTTATTATTATTATTACTATTATTATTGTTATTATAATTATTGTAATTATTATTGTTGCTATTATTGTTATTATTATTCTTGTTATTATTAGTATTGCTATTATTATTATTGTTGTTATTATTAATAGTGTTATTATTATTATTATCATTATTATTGTATTCGCAGAGACTTGTGTTGAATTTTGTCGTCGGCATGGCACCGAATACCTATAACGTATTATTTGTTGATGAAAAATAGTTGTCTTGGATGAAGCATCTGAAGATGTGTACGTAACATGGACATCGGAAGCGTTCTGCAATACGAGACTGTTGTTAATCTGTATATTCTTCTTTCGCACGCACGTCTGGTATATCAAAGAATAAAATGTAACAAACAATAACTCGGTGTGTTCTGTTACCTACAGTATACGCGCGCAAACAAAAACAACGCAGGAAATAAACCAACAAAATGCCTATCCTCCAATAGCGCTACCTACTTATGCTCACACACACACGCACGCACGCACGCACGCACGCACGCACACACACACACACACACACACACGCAGTTTCTCGGAGTATCGTAATAAAATAACGTGTGGTAAATAGGCTATTATTCAGTAATAGTACCGTTCAGTTTGAAACATATACGTTCTAACGAGTGCCTATTTTCAGGAGAGTATTCTACGTTTTAACGAGTTCATATTTTCCGGCGAGTGTCCAACGTTCTAACGAAAGCCTACTTTACGCGAGTATACTACGTTCTAAAAAGTGCCTATTTTCAAGAGAGTGTTCTACATTCTAACGAGTGCCTATATTTTAGGTGAGTGTCCTACGTTCTAATGCACGGATATTTTAAACTACTCTCCTACGTTCAGGCAAATATCTACGGTCAAGTGTAGTCAATTTCTAAAGGACCCATCCTGCCCTATCATAAATCACCCTGTTTGGTTTATCTGAAAGGAGTACACTACAATAAACTACACTACATTTCAATGGTGTATCTCTGTACGCTGAACTGCATCGCATTAGTCGTGTTCGGAATGCTGATTATAAATGCATAACTGTGCTTGGCCCACCCGCCACCCACGAATATCTGACGTCAGTCGAGAACCCGGCTATGCCGCTCTGCAAACGTGTCTTTGACCAGCGTAATTGGTCAGGGGGTGATTTAGCATTCTTACTACCATGAATAAAACGATAAATGCACATCAAGCACATTTTAGTGCAAACTGACCATTTTAATGGAACTATCCGGACACTTGCTTTTGTATTTTCCTTGCTATTATAACTTATCTAGGCATATATGCGATATTGGTAAAATCGAGAAACACTATTTGCATACTTCTTTAAAACACCGAATTTTGCTTGAGTTCTAATCATCAGGATAGTGCACATGGTTGTTGGTTGTGTGTTAGTTCGCTGAATTTGTTATCTTCCATGTGAGAAACTCGCGTTAAACTTCAAAGAGCGTTGTGGTTAAACAACCGACGCCGGTTACATTTAACTTACTAATAAAGGTGTTTATAGTATGAAAATGTTCTTTACTTTTTGTCGGCTAAAATTCTAATTACGAACAATACGTTGGGTTTATGAAACAAACTGACACAAGCGTTGCACTCGTTGCACAAGCAGAAGGTCTGCACAACACACTTGGTATATTTCTTTTTGTTTACTGAAAGACCTGGAAACCAGTCATACAAATATGTCAACCGGAGTTACACAAGGAGGAGCAAGACGTGTACCAATGTCTATTGGAGTTATAGGTAGACAAATGGATAACTTGTGGGGACACGGACAAGAGTTCGGACATGATTCATATGAGACACATCCAATTGTCAGGCCACTGGTATCGCAACAAGGAAGAACCAGTGTCCTTTTTCATCTTGTGGACACCGACCGCTGGCACCAAAGAGAAGGGAAATGACGAAAAACCATATCGAACTTTTCTGTGAAAACCTTTACATTGAAATTACTGTCCATTTATTACATAATGAACAATCGAGCTGGCAAATTTACTGACTCACAATCGTTAACTACTAACTTGGTTGGCATGTGAAATAAGCGTGTTCGATAGCACATATATTAAATATTAGTACCACAGTGTAAGTTTTCAACTGTTGTTTCGGGAGTACAATCACCCGAAAATTATAGTTAAAGTATAATATGAATGTGTGACAATTTCACTTTTGTGTCAGGAGAGCCATCAGCCGTAAACGTTGTCGGTACTCCTTCATCAAGTATTGCAGCAAAAATTAAAGTGTAATGTCATATTATGAAAGTTCAACGTTTGTGTCGGTAGAGAATTCAGCCAAAAGCATTGGCGGGTCTCTTCTGCACTTTCCCCCCGCAACAGACGAACAAGACGGAGTCGTAAGCCACTCTGCCGCAGCATTCGGCAATGGCCGGTCGCTTCTGTAGAACCCCGTCATAACATATCTCCTCCAGTGCGTTGTATGCCTTCTTACCGCAACACTTACCGTTCCTGTGCTTCCAGATGACGACACCGTCGCAGCACAATTCGTCCATTGTGCTGTACGGCTTGGCTGGCGAACAGAACGTTTGTCGTTACACAGCAACACATCGAGCAAATAGGAACATGTACATAAGAACATCTGGTAAAGGAGACCACGTGCTTCTGAATGGGTTTTAATTATATTAAGGATGTCATTGAAAATTTCAAATTGCAGATATAAATTGTTTTATATTTTTATATTTTTTAACATATGGCAGAACCCAGGAGAAAGTGAAAAATTAAAACTATATAAAAATCGATAATGTACTTTTCTAGATAGGAATTTTCGAAGATGTAAAATTTAACAAATTTTTCAGATTGTTATCCTATCTCTTGTTTAGTACCAGTGACCTGGAAAAGGGCACCAAAATGCGTGCATAATTTATTAAAACTATAATAAAACAGTTCTGTTCAATGTTTATCGATGAAATTTGGCACACTGATAGATTTTAGTCCTTCTGTTCAAATATGTCGAAAAGTAATATTTTACTCATATGTATTGTCATAATTTGCAACAATTAGCATGATTGTCATGGACATTTTGTAATTAAATTATATTCTATCATTATTTTGTTGCATATATCATGTTTAATCTAGCAATGTAAGTTGGGAAGCTCAGCAACGAAAGTGTAACTGTTTGTTGACGGGACACACTATTAATTAATTAAAATATCAATATTAATTAATTATTATAACAATATAACATTTTTGTAGTGATCAGTGTGTAATATGGCAAATTAAATGCTGCATAGCTCAACATTTAATATATGTATATCATATATGTAGACGGAACAATATGTTAATTAATTAATTAATATACGGAATTAATTAATTAAAAACAAGATGAATGTTTAGTAATTACTGCGTGTAATACAGCAAATTAAAGTTGAAGCGCTCAGCAATCAATAAATAACTACAATTCGAGTAGACAGAAAAATTCATTAATTAATTAATAGAACAAGATGACATTTTGTAGTGATCAGTGCAATATAGAAAATTTAAACTGCGTGGTTCAGTATTCAATGTATCTATACCATTTGTGTAGACAGAACAATACATTAATTAATTAATTAGTCAATTAATTAATAAAAAAAAAAAAATTAATTACTAACAAGATGGATTATTTTACAACGGTCATAGAGTGTAATATAGCAATCGAAAGCTGAGGATGTCATCAATTAGTATATTGACCAAGGTTAACTATACAGATATTTTGTACTGAGCACAGTGTATCATCGATCAAATGGAAGCTAAGTAGCCCAGTAATCAAGTTTGCATTACAGTTTTGTAGATGGAACAATAAGGTAATACAACAATACTAAATAGTTGATAGAACGTGACAAGTTATTTTGGAGTAATTCTTGTGTTTTATTATAAAATATAATTAGTATCTAAAAAACGTCCTTCATTAATATATATTGCCATTGTTCTAAGCTGAACAATAACATTTAAAATTAATAGAACCATACTCTGTGGCAAGAATAATGAGTAATATTTATTATGATTTAAAGACGAGAAATCGTAGTACAGGTCAATTATACCTGTATAAACGATTCTGCTAAAGCAGAACACGTCAGAGCACATTTATTATATTATTTCATGTTACAAGAAACTGTTAGCAATGCGATTCAGGTTGTAATAAATATATTAAATTAGTTTTAACTTGTATGTAACGAAAGTGTGTGAGATGTTGGTCTCACAATGTTTTTGGGAAATGCGTACCCCTAAGCGAACAAAAAACCCGTGATATGGTGCTGCCCTCTGCTGATCATCATGTAATACTGACAACAGTAGCCGACGGATATTGCCGAAGCCGCTCACGAAAACATCCGAACATTCGAAATTGGAGGGTGGGCGTCTTCTAAGCTCTAGGGGCACATGAGCTGGACCAACAATGGTGCTTTTCTTTACGAATTTTAAAAGTAGAAATGTTATAGATTATCTTGACAAAACGACATCAAACTTACATTTTCACAAATATGGGAACGGAACAAGTTGTTTTCGCTGTAGTTTTTCACAACATTACATTAAACTCCCTACAATGTCGTTCTAGATATAAACATGTTATTATATTACCTTTAATTTGATGCATCACATTAATATGTCAGATATCGAGCTCATGTGCCCATTTTTCGTTGAAGTGAGTGCCCCTAAACGCAAAGCCGGGCCGCGTCACAACGATCTGACGTAAATCATCCGACGGGTAGCAACTAATTTCATGATCAATGCGTTGTTACGTGGAAACAAGTTGAAAGTCGGCAAAATCTTAACGGATTCTCGTCCGACTGAATTAGCGGCGCCGTCTGTTGACATTCCTAATTATATGACGTTGTGACAGTGTGTTTTATTCATATAACACATATGCTATACTTCAAATATTATATACGCTACATGTGGAACAGATGTATTACGAAGCATTCGATCTCCTTTGTACCGTCTACGAAGTTGAGCAAAACTTCCCCATCGGATCATCGGATCATCAGAGAATGTTAGCAAGCGCCCCGATCTCGACTCCCTTCTCTATCCCGATCGTGTCACGTGCTCAGTTCAATTGTTGGACAATAGAAACGTGCACTTGACGCGATAGAGATAAGGAAGATAATCGAGATCGGGGCGCTTGCAGACACTCTCTAATCGCATAATATAAAACTTCTCTTCCGAAGGGATATTAATTAATAACTTAATGTTTGACTATCGAAATGCAAGAAAACGGAAAAAAACAGAAACATTAACTCAGCGGTTTTTAACCTTTTTTGGCTGCGACCCAAATTATGGTCACCGGTTTTGTTTGGCGATTCATACCCTCTTCGAAATTAAAATTGTGGTAAATTATAAAATAAATAATTCTAAAATGGAATATTTATTAAACAAGCTTGCCGAACACGGAGGAATCACTAAATCAGCAGCGTTCTCTGGGTTATTGACAAAAAGAGGACACCTTGCAAATTGAAAATCAAAAACCAAATATATTGTAAAGTCATATTCGGATTATTGACGACAAAGAGGACATCTTGTAAATCAAAAAGCAAATATATTGTAACGTCATATTCGATCGTATGATTTCGATGATGTTTAAAATGATATTAAACTACTTCATAATGATGATAATAAGGAGGCAGACAATCCAATATATCACATAATATGAGTGGACAGTCTTGTTGTTTAAATCGACATTTGTCTGTGACAGTGTATTTCGAATGGTTCAATATGGAGTAAATAGAAAACGGCACCGACGTTTGCCAAGTGTACACGTGACGCCTTTTCAGCGGGATCAAAGAGAATATGACTTACCCATGGCAGAAGCACAATTTACGCTAAAAGTATCGTGAATTTGAAAAGCCGTCACGTATTACATCACACACGGTGTTTTCGAATTTATGCAACATTTGGCATACATTATTCATCTCGCATGCATCTAATACGGGCACACGAAACAATTTAAGAAATAACGGAAAGTTCGTATACCACTGGAGACAGTGTACGAAAACTCTTGGCGACCCACTCAAAATGGCTTGGCGACCAAATTTTAGGTCGCTTTCCAGGGGTTAAGAATCACTGCGTTAACATGCCTACCACACCATACCTGTGCTAGCTACAACAGAACTTTATACCAAACACAAAATAGCATGTTTTCGCGTAAACTCTACATACTAACCTCCGCAGCAGACAGGACATATGACGTCTGGATAACGGTTGTAGGGGATACCCTGGCAGCAGAACTGACGCTTCATGTTGAACGCCTTCTTGCCGCAGCATTCCGCGTCCATAGGACGGTCCTGGACGACTCCTCGACAACAGATCTCCTTGCGAACGTTATACGGCTTGTTGACGGCGTAGAAGGAGTCGACGATACAACAGTCGACGTCATTCTCCCGGTCATACAGTCATCTCTGGCAGCAGGTTTGTTTCACGTGGTCGTACGGCCGACCGTTGCAACAGTTTTATATTGCAACGGTTCGGGGGCTAAACGATGTGGTGCTCATTGTCTGAGGTTGTTTGACAGCGGGATTGGTACCGTCAGCAGTAAACAACATGGTTGTTGAGTGTTTAAGGTATCATACTGCTACAGATCACTGTAGGGAGTCGGCTATGGCATTGCTGTCTTACACATTGTACAGCGCCAATAAATGATTATTGTTACAGCTCCAACACAAAAGCAGACATAGTGATTTTAAAACAATAAGTCAAAGTTTCAGGTAACATTTATTATGTGAAGAAATGTGTTAGTGTGAATCACGAAAGCACGAAACAGATTTGCTTCATTGGTTGTATAGGCGAAATTAAAGAAACACGATAACGTCTTATTTCTCGAATGTGTTCTCGGTGATTTGACACTCTATGTCTCTCTCTCTCTCTCTCTCTCTCTCTCTCTCTCTCTCTCTCTCTCTCTCTCTCTCTCTCTCTCTCTCTCTCTCTCTCTCTCTCTCTCTCTCTCTCTCTCTCTCTCTCTCTCTCTCTCTCTCTCTCTCTCTCTCTCTCTCTCTCTCTCTCTCTCTCTCTCTCTCTCTCTCTCTCTCTCTCTCTCTCTCTCTCTCTCTCTCTCTCTCTCTCTCTCTCTCTCTCTCTCTCTCTCTCTCTCTCTCTCTCTCTCTCTCTCTCTCTCTCTCTCTCTCTGTCTTAAAGTAAACGGAACATTTATTTTAACAAGTCATCACACTTATGATAGTGACATTCTCGCTCTCGTTTTAAATGGTACTTCGCTACTCTTTATACGTCTCACCTGGAGACAATGGCGTTGACTGAACAACAACATCAACATCATCAACAACATCAACATCAACATCATCGTCATCGTTATCATCATCATCATCATCATCATCATCATCAACAACAACAACAACATCAACAACAACAACGACGACGATAACAACAAAACCAACAGAAGCTGTAAGTTTATGGGAAAAATGCGTTCAACGAGTCACAATGGACAGTGGACAGTAGACGGATGAACTATCCGATGAATCAGAATCAGAACTAGTTAGGATACAATGCAGTCTAAAGGGAAGATTGGTGAGAAGCGGTATGAGAAGGGCAGCCCACTTGGTAAGGACGTACACAAACTACAAGAAGAGCAGAGGCGGAAAAACATCAAGGTCGCAGGAATTGGGAAGGCCACGGCGGGGATGTGAGGACTGTGTTAAGGGGATGTGAGAAAATCGGGTGAGGATGAAAAATGTCGGGCTACTTATTGAAAATTGTGGAAAAAGAAGAGAACGAATGGTTGGATAATATTGTACGTGACCTCACTTCTCAGACTGTATAAGGCGGAGATAAGGAATGCATTATTGTGGTTACAAAACAACTGTTCGAAACCATACATTGGTGCAGTTATATAAATGCAATACTAAGGTATACCATTTTCAGATACAACAACGACTGTCGGGGACCGCACGCAGACACGCACACGCACACGCACACGCACACGCACACGCACACGCACACGCACACGCACACGCACACGCACACGCACACATACATATGCATAGTGGGAAAGTATTAAGGAATGATAGGCAACCCTGGACGAATGTAGTTCGTTACACATTACACGAAACAATGGTACCTTGCACGGGTCTACGCATTTGCATATTTTACATCCGTACTCGTCGATCTGGAAACCAAATTCGCAGTAGCATTTACACGGCGGTGGGCACCAGCACGTCTTGTCGCAATCTTCCTTCGTCTGGAAGTTGTTCTTGTTAGTTCTCATACTTGGCCGTCTTGCTGTTGAAGAACCAGCGTGGGAAGTACTCAAGACATAGGCCTGATACAGCCGGAAGCTTGCACAAGGCGGGCAATCGCGGTTCCTTCGCTGCAAGTGCAAGTGTAGCGCATTTAACAATTTAAAAGACTTAATGATATTGGCATCCGGAGCAGAAATCACAGACGGCAAGTGGACAAGGAAATCTTTGTTCAAGACTGCTGGTTTTTGACATCACTTTTAGGGGCGTCACTGTGCCAATTCCAAAAGACAAGTGAAGGCCAATGGAATATTTATTCAACGATTCCACCTAAATGCAACACTGTTTGACAAACATGCCCAATTGAACATGTGATGAATGACGGCAGTTATTTGAAACGTTTTAGTGCATAAAAAAAGAAGATGCTAGCCGCTAACATGGTGAAATCGTTTATCGCTTGGCGCGCATGGAAAAACAGCGCAGTGAACCATGCGTTCATAAGCCCGGGAAACAGTGGCACTTTTCGCCAGACCCGACCCGACCCGACCCGACCCGACCCGACCAGACCCGACCAGACTCACACACAGCAGTGTATACACTACACCGACTGTGTCAGACGCGAAACCAGCGTGACGTAACAATCACGTAAATTTGAAAACTTTCGATTAAGACAGATTGACTCCTTCCCGCCCCGAATACAATCGGATGTGCGGAAACACTAGCCGACTGACACCGACCCGACCCGACCCGAATCAGTCAACACCGACTGGCCTGGCCTGGTCGGGCGAAAGAAACGTCAGTGTACCCCTGCCTTTACTGAGACGTTTGGCGTACATTGTTACTATCATAAGTGTGATGACTTGTAAAAATATATGTTCCATTGATTTTAAATACTGGTAACCATCGTTTGAACATATTGGCATATGGTGACATGAATGTTATTTTAATAAGTTTGACTTAGCAAAACACCGAAAGTGATAACCAACGTTATAAAGATAAGGTAAGATAAAAATGAACACGTTTTATTAGCAACACAGCTGAGTTGGATATATATCATTATGATATACCGTCGGTAATTTAAAAGAAGAGCATGTGTAATTGAGCGTCGCACAAAGTTGATGTTTTTACAGGCTGTGAGACACCTATTAAACTAACACATGTTCAAAAAATTCACGTCTTGATTAAGAAACAATAAAATTATTAATATGGCCTTAATAAAGGCTTCTATAAATATATCTAACATATGTTTATGATATTCTGTAATAGGTTTAAATGACACCACATCAATCTGTGAACACATATTATCCAAATATGTTCTTGTTGACCATGCGCATGTTACGAGTTACAACTGTCCAATGGAGTAATGTCAGGGTCTTATTTTTAATGATTTAATACATGTACAACGTAATAGGCTATTGCTACGATACTTCACCAAGGCAAATACTAACGCACAAACACATAAGAAAAAATGTAACATTAATAATAATAATAATTAACACCAGTGCACGTAGATTCGGATAAAATATTTAGGTGTACGGTTATCAAGTTCGACACCGTCCCTCTCTGTGCAATGCGCTTCAGAGTGTGTTAAATGGCGTAGAATTAATGAAGGGCGTGGATGTGTTACAGTAATTTACCTTTAACGTGGAAAAGATTGATTACCAGCTATTCGTGGAGCAATAACTTGGTGAATAAGTTTTGTTGCGGTGTGCCACCCCATGCTTCGCTCCTGGTTGGAGAGCGGTGTACTCAATGTCCCAGCAGGTTCTCTACGACTTCTATTGTGGGGAGTGGTCGATCGAGGGAACGGTGGTTCGATTCCACCAGCCACCGTTTCGAAACATAGGCAATTTCGTTCACGCCACGTTGCATGTGTCTTTCGGAAGAGACACTAAAAGCCTTTTATTTGGTGTCTATGCTAGGGGTAGTAAAACACCCCGCAGAGGGGGTGTATGTGAGTGGTGTATTTTTTCTCGCTGGTGTACGAGAGAGGTGGTCTCTATTTATAACCCACCGGATCTTGCTCCCAGCGGCCGGAGTTGCTTCCCGGCAGGCGTGTGGGAGACACCGACCAGGCAATGGATACAGTTTCTACACTGTATCATGAATGTGGAGCGCAGTAATGCAGTGAGTAGAGCTTCAGACTCTCGACCGAGAGAACCCGGGTTCGAATCCTGTGCGGTGGTGTCGAACCTTGGGCAAGTTCGTTCACTTTATGTTGCTCAAGTTCACTCGGGTGTATGAGTGAGTACCTGACTATAGACAGTGGTGGATATTTGTGTACGAATCGTCTTCGCGCAATAAATGCAGCGTGGCTGAATGCTTCGATTGAACAGGTCTACCAAGGAGTAAAGTGTAAAGCGCTTTGAGCAGTCCCGAAGACTGGATACTGCGGTATAAGAACTTACCTTTACCTTACTTTACACACATACAAGACTTCTACATCTATCGTATTGTGACTTTAATTATTGTGTTTCTTCCACTGACGTCTGGTATCGTCGGGGCTCATTAAACAATCACCAATTAATCTCGTCCACCTTTGACGGTCCTCTGCCTCACATTAAGATAAAGTCCAGTTTGGGAACCACAAAGTAAGCCAACAGATTGTATGACAATTGTTTTAGGTCAGCACAATCCCAGTTCATTTCCAAATACAAATAACACTAGATTAACTGAAAATTAGTGTAATGTCATGCATGTGTAACGAAAACCTGCTTCACTGTCAAGCGAGGCACAACACGACGCTTGCATGGGGCACTACACTCGGAGTGTGGCAACGACACGTTTTTATTCAACTAGTACAACACCCTGGCTAAGACTTCACTTTGCTTTAGACTCCATTTCTAATAGCCAACCATGCAATGTGGCTTTCCTGCCATCCCCAAATCCTCCACTGTCTGCTGTCAACGTCGAGCCACAACTGTGTACTCTAAAAGACGGCAATGTCCTCGTCAGTCTAACACCGTGCGTTGTCAAACTGTGGTGACCCGCGTCTGTCGCTGTGTCCCCCATCACCACGACTCGTTGAACTCTGGAATCAGTAACAACATATGACACTTGTTGCCTCGTCGAAGTCGTCGCCCGCATTTAGATTGTCTTGTCTCTCTCCCTCTTCGTGGTTGTCAGGTGGCTCGTCCAAGTCCACTATTATTTCGTCCCAGGGAGGGCGAAGCTGCGCCCAACATCCGTGCGTAGTAGTTTCACGGCATGTGCATATTCACCACTGTTGGTTGACCACAGGCACTAGGCGCCCATCTCTTGATGGCGCTCAGTAGCACTGGAGTGATCCTCTGTGTAGTCGTCAAGAACATGCTCCGCACAGCGATCTGCCGCACAACACGAGCAGGCGCGCGCGCGTGTGTATGTGTGTGTGTGTGTGTGTGTGTGTGTGTGTGTGTGTGTGTGTGTGTGTGTGTGTTTGTGTACGAATAGTCTTCGCGCATTAATTGCAGCATGGCTGAAACCTTCCCAGAGACGTCGAAATGGTGTTCTATTGAACAAGTCTGCCAGGGAGTATAGTGTAAAGCGCTTTGAGCTGTCCTGAGGACTGGATACCGCTTTATATAAAACTTACCTATCCTTTGTATGTGTGTGTGTGTGTGTGTGTGTGTGTGTGTGTGTGTGTGTGTGTGAGTGTGAGTGTGTGTGTGCGCGCCCGCGCGCGTGTGTGCGTGTGTGTGTGAGTGTGCATGTGAGTGTGTGTGTGTGTGTGTGTGTGTGTGTGTTGTGTGTGTATGTCATGTGTGTGTGTTTCGTGTGTCTGTCGTGTGTCTGTCGTGTGTGTGTATGTGTGTGTGTGTGTGTGTGTGTGTGTGTGTGTGTGTATGTGTGTGTGTGTGTGTGTGTGTGTGTGTGTATGTGTATGTGTGTGTGTGTGTGTGTGTGTGTGTGTGTGTGTGTGTGTGTGTGTGTGTGTGGCGTGCGTGGTGTGCGTGGTGAGCGTGTGTCTGCGTATGGTATGTGCATCCGTTTGTGTGCGTTTGCATGGTCTCATTAGTTTCGTTGATCGAAAAGGTCGTGTTTCGTAATTTCATAGATTGTCTAGGTAGGTACATTACATCACTAATTTATTGTCCCATTGTTTCAGTATTGTTTCGTTTTTGTTCTCCTTTTCGTCTTCCTTATGTTACGTATCTCCAATTGTGTGAACGTTGATACACATTACATCATTGATTTATTGCCGCATTGTCACAGGTGCTTTGTCTTTATCTTTACTTTCGTTGAGGGAGAAAGGCACGCATTTCGTGATTTGAAAGAGTAACTAGCTACATTATATCTCTAATTTATTATCCCAATGTTTCGTTTTTGTTCTCCTTATTTAAGTATCTCCATTTGTTCGAACTTTGATATACATTACATAATTAATATATTGCCGTATTGCTCTGTTTTTATCGTTACTTCTGTTGCTGGGAATGATCGAGCTTCTAGGTGTGAAAGATTCCCTAGATAGGCCTACATACATTACATCACTTATTTGTTTTTCCATTGTTTCTTTTTTGTTCACCTTAGTTTATTTATTTTACATTGTCTGAACTTATCATTACATGATATAATTACTTTATCGCCGCAACGTCTGATTCGCGAACGTTGCACCGTGTAAGTCTTGTGCAATTCAATACCAACGGTTTTCGCCTTTACAATCTTCAAACTTTGCTTTACCATTTCTAGATAGCTATGGTTATTGTCCTCTGTCCTCATTGGTGCCAGCTTACACAAGACCACGGGACATTTTATCATCCTTTGTACTATCATATATGTGTAAGAGTAAACTAAGTTGTTATATAGCAAGGTGTCGAGTCTCTAGGACTGTGCAAAATGCTTTACACTTCACACCCTGGCTTACCTGTTCTTTTGATATGGCAGGCTATGTTCGTTCGAACACACACATTTTTGTGGGAAATATTCAGTCAGGCTACTTTTATTGCGCGAAAACTATTCGTACACAATTACGACCGCTGTCTACGGCCAGATACCCATTGATACAACTGAGTATACTGAAGCAACGATGATTGAACCTCGAAACGGCCGCAAGAGGATTTGAACCCGGATTCTCTTGACTGAGTGGTCTTTGATGTAGTCAGTAGTCCAGAATTGTTTCGTACATTTTGGCAGTAGATGGTCGTGCAAATTTAGTCTCGCTTAACCGGCACTCGCCCGGCTGCGTGGCTTCGTCAAGAAACAGAGTCAGGTGACATATACCCGTATGATCGTCAAATGACATCCCTTCATTTTGGCGATTAAACATACACACACACACACACACACACACACACACACACACACACACACACACACACACACACACACACACACACACACACACACACACACACACACACACACACACACACACACACACACACACACACACACACACACACACACACACAAATGTGGGTATTTGTACAATTCAAATATAGATATATTTAATGTTGTAGTATACGTATATATATGGGACATGCATAGGTGGATCCGGGGCGGGAGTGGGACCGGGGGCACGGTCCCCGCTAGACCTTCGGAATTGCGAAACCTGCCATAGTTGTACTAATGTCAATATCCTCATTATAGAAACTATAACAATGTACGTATGCTTTGTATCAGCGAATGCATTGTACCATAGGTTTCTGTAATAAAACCACCACCACCACCATGTGCCAACCGTTACCAGGAAACCGCTAATATTGCTGCTGGCGAAGGGAATGCGAAGATTCCAGGATCCCAGGATCCCAGAAGCTCTGTCGAATAACGGATTCAAATTCTGAGATGTAAAAAGGTAAAGGTAAATTCTCATATATCGCAGTCGTTAGGACTGCTCAAGGCACTTTACGCTTTCCTCCCTGGCAGAGAAGTTCAATCGAACACCATCTCGACTTCTCTGGGAAGCATTCAGCCACGCTGCAATTAATACGCGAATACTATTAGTACACACATATCCACAATGTAGTCTATCTGTATTATTTGTCATAACTGGCAATGCTATTTGGTGTCATTGTGTGCATCAGAATTAATTTGTCTATGTTGAAAAGGAGATATTTGAAAGTTTATTTTAATAAGAGTATCAAGATTGTGATTTTAAGAACTTAACATAGGTTGGTAGCGTCGGTGAAAGACTGCATTTAGGGTTGCAATGTAAAGCTATGGTTGGCTGACTAGTTTTAGGGTTGCCCTGTAGGCCATTGATGGCTATCCAGTGGTTATGCAATACTGTGAAGGAACTGGAGTGGTGGCCTTAAGGTCAGATTTTAAAGAACCGGGCAAATATAATTATAGAGGGTAGACAGGTAGGATTGTCAAATACAACGTGTAATATTTATAACATGATTGGCCGTTCCTTATGAATATATATGGTGATACTGACGCAAGTTTAAATGGGATAATCTTACGGCGTATAGCGATGCAGTTATAATGAAGATTTTATACTTGTTGATTTATACTTGTTGATCACCTATTGGATGGTGTTGAAATTGTTACAATGGCGTCAGCATCAGCAGGGATCACATGACTGATGCTAGGTATAGGGTGGAGGTACTGAGGTTTGAAGGTAGAATAGAACTGACCAGTCCAGAACCCGACAGAGCAAAAAATGTAATCTGGTCTCTTCGGTGGAGAGAAACCATTACGGTGCGGTTAGCAAACATGAAGTCTTTACCTAGTGGTGACCCAGACGTTGAATTTCTCCATGCATATATAGAGTAGAAGAAATACCGGAGGTATGTGGAATATACATATTATGAGTGAATGTTAGATTAAAAGTATTCGTTTAAACCTCTGGCTTTTACATTGTTATAATTGTGTCAAAGGGTGTGGTCAATAATACATAATATGGTCAGCGCGATGATACTGGTATCTCGAGATTTATGCGGGGTGGCGAATCATCGCTCTGTTATGTGAATGTTAGATAGTAACAAGAAGGAAACATAGGTTGTATTACGGTGTCACAGATAATGGTTATTGGTGTATAGTTTGTTTGGGAATTAGAATACGTAAGGTCGTGGGGTTGTTTATTGCTGATTGGATATTGGGTCCGGATATGATAATATCTATGGCGAACATTAGTTAAATGTGTTTGTGTGCAGGTACTATGATTGTATATGGTGTCGGTGGAAAACATATGATATGAAGGGTGTAGGTTACACACCAAGGAATAAGAATATTTTAATTATTATAGTCTATTGTAATGTCGGGGCGGGGTGAAGTCTGGCAAAGTGCACTCGAGGGCGGTAGACGACGCATAACACCTCGTGTAACAACAGTGCGAGAGTAGACGGCTTACGCCACAATGGAGAATTCACACCCGAAGAGGGAACTCCCAACGAACCGAGCGAGAACTACTTCGCACGACTACTGAGGGACAAGTTATCCTCAAGTTGACGGTGATGACGAAATGTGGTATCGTTCGTTATAACTATTATGTTCTCGCATCTCTACATTGCGAGTGCCATGCAGACAGCCGTAGGGTGTTGAACTTTTGTGCCTATATGGCGATTATGTTATATAATATTTTGGTGAAATAGTATAGGATTGAAGAACAGGTCAATCCTTGAGTACCTATGACAAGTAATGATAGATATGTATGTACGTAAGACTTTGTATTATACGAGGTTAAGGAGGCTGACGAGTCTTCCTTGAAGGATCGCTGTATTTTGTTTTTTGAAAGATAGGTCAGTAAATTTGGAAAATTCTTTAATTGTGTATAACTACTTCCCTTCTGATATATCTCAGAACCCCGATATTTATTAGCAAGGCCGTTTCACCTGGCGGTTCTTGACAAAGAGATAATGCTGACCAGCTACGGTTACATTTACTGAACGCATACACGTCCGTGTGTTACACAACTTCCATCTGACGATAAACACACGAGCGCTGTTTCATCGACTACACAACCTCGTCACCTCGGATCTCTATCGTGGCTCCGCCCTCCAGGTAGGATGCAGGGCATGCTGGGTACATAGTAACATAAATGCCTAATCCGGATTAATACGACGCCCATGTTAAACATACATTGACATCGAAACGGCTTGGCACACGCAGAGTAACAATTGTTGGAATTTAGACACCGCTTTAATTTATAGATCGACTACAAAGGCAAGAAACACACGAAACTCGTGAGCTTGATGGTTTATTGTGCACGAACGAGAAAGAAGACCGTATCTGTATTTTTGTGTTGTCCCACAATGTGTCGTCTGTTGCAAGCGTCCAGTGCTTTAATAAAGTCATATAGAAAAAACATAATTTGTGGCATTTCGTACGGACGTTCACGAAAGTGGATGTAAGAGTATGTGTGTGTGTGTGTGTGTGTGTGTGTGTGTGTGTGTGTGTGTGTGTGTGTGTGTGTGTGTGTGTGTGTGTGTGTGTGTGTGTTAGTGTGTACATGGGTTCGTTTGTATGTACTTGTGTATGTGCGTGTGTGTATATGTATGTCTGCATGCATGTAGTATGTATGTATGTATGTGTGTGTATGTATGTACGTATGTGTGTGTATGTATGTATATGTGTATGTATATGTGTATGTGTGTGTATGCATGTATGCCTGCCTGCCTGCCTGCCTGCCTGCCTGCCTGCCTGCCTGCCTGCCTGCCTGCCTGCCTGCCTGCCTGCCTGCCTGCCTGCCTGCCTGCCTGCCTGCCTGCCTGCCTGCCTGCCTGCCTGCCTGCCTGCCTGCCTGCCTGCCTGCCTGCCTGCCTGCCTGCCTGCCTGCCTGCCTGCCTGCCTGCCTGCCTGCCTGCCTACATGTACGCATGTTAATCATAATTTATAAAACGTTAGTGAAAGTTAATACTAGACAAACGTTTTTGGGAGCACACAACGCTGCAAACAGTTGAGTACGCAATATCCATACATTGGCTGAATCATAAAGACAAAGCGATCGTCACTTACTCCGACCGGCTTCAAACATTCATGTTCGCATCCGTTTGAGCAGCTCAGTATCCCGCGCTGGGCACAGCTAATGCACATCTCGCACAGAGTCCTCCACTATATTCGTCCAGCCACCCGCGCTGAAAGGTTCTCTTATACGGTTACAACGTTTACATTGTGTTTTCTATTCAAAATGAACTATTCTAATAATCTGCGAATCGTAATCTTTGCCTGCATTTTCGATGAAGCCAACATCCACATTCGCAGAATTTGATACTGGGCAGAAAATCTGCACATGCATGTACAGGAACGACTAGTTCTGAGTTATATTTGATGACGCCACATAACAGTTTATTGCAATAAGGTATTCAAATTCGGAAAATGTCAACTGAAATTCCTTCGTCGCAGCAGCCGTTATACGCAGTGGTGCAACGGGGTAATGGTCACGGTTCACTGACCAAGGACTTTGCTTGGACGACTGGGGCCGGTTTCATGAAGCGGCGTAACTTTACGCACAACTAGACGTTATACTGGTCGTAGTTAAGTGCAACTAGCTGGTGTGACTTACGACCGGTTTCACGAGAACAATTTAACATTCGCATAACTACGTCGACGTCGAATTGAACTAGTTACGTTGCGATGGGAATTCCTGTGTCCGCAGTAAAAAGTAAGCACGCAGGAAATAATAATGAGCCATAAAAGTTCGTATGTTGTAATTTCGAACGATTGCATACTTTTTTGCTAAGTTTGGCTTTGCATAGAAAATGTATATGTAGTTATACAGAGTGAAATTAGCACGAATACTGCCACATTTGAATAAACTATGAAAGACGCGAATCACAGCGTCTGACGTATCGCTTGCCTTTGGCTTTGCTAACCCTACACTTACGAAGTTACGGCGCTGGGAAAATGTCGAAAGTACCGGTAGCATTAGAGTCGGCAGTAAGTAGACAGCGTAAAGCAAATTTTTTCAAACTGAGAGTTGACAGTGCTATTGCAGGTATACCAGCAGCATGTCATGTGCTTCAGAGCATCCATGTCCGGAAGAAATGGATGAACATAAAACGGGTAGAACTTCAGGCAAATGCCGCATCGAAGGCGAAGCGGCCAAAGTCAAAGACAGGAGGAAGCCCGCCACCACATCGGCCATGGTTTGTGGTTTGTCACTTATGGTACTGAACACGTATTGACCAAGCCGTCCACCTACGATATTTGCCACACTGTGCACGATTCGGCACACTGTTGGTTTGGTTATTCCGAATGTATCGGTGACATCAATTTGAAAGCCCCCACAAGCAAAAAATCGCAACGTCACCATAAGT
>OZ023211.1:26994414-27039414 GCA_963995525.1 Escarpia spicata
ACTTCTCACCTGCTGTTATCATCATCTCATTGACATGCTGGTCGAGTTTAGTCAAAATCTAATATTTCTAGCTCTTGCAAAATGCCTGTATGTATGACACCCGTCAATATTTACAAATGGATGCAGGCAGTAATCTGGCTAAAGGGTCAACTAGTTAAAATTGCTGCCAAATACCTTTCCGCTTAGTAAAATCAGCTAAAAATGCACGATTTTACTATCAACAGCTTCTACAATCACATCTAGAAATCTGACTACTCAAATGCACTTATGTCAGAGCAGGTGAATATTGTAAAAAAGAAAATTTCCCAAAAATATACTGCACGTTTTCGTGTCCTGACCCCTAACAGTGATTTATATCGCCCTCCATTCCAAAAAGGCTGGCGGCACCTTGCTCTAGTTAGAAACTTGTGGCTAAAGGTTTATTCTTTGATAAACGACGTGCGTGCGTGCTTGCGTGAGTGCTCCCTAAGTGCGAGTAAACGATACGGCTTAACAACAGTGTTGTCACGGAGAAGCTCTCCGATGGCACGGTTACGTATCCTAGCTCTAATTTTTCAGCAAAGACAACACTTTCTCATGAACAACTATTGAACGATTTTTTATTCGGTGGCATCCAAACGACGAAATTCAAGAGGAATGTCTGCGAATACTCTCGAAATGTGAGCGTAGAATGGCAGCGTAGAACGTCTGCTCCGCAAAGAAGGCCAGCGTCAACCTGCAACAGTGCAGTCGATAAATACAACGTTAGCCAATGTGACTACACAAGGTAACTTCTTATATCGCAGTATCCAGTCCTCGGACACTTAACACTTTACTCCCAGGTAGACTTGTTCAATCAAACACCATATCGACTTCTCTCTCTGGGAAGCTTTCAGCCACGCTGCAATTAATGCGCGAAGACTACTCGTACACAAATATCCAGAATGCTCTCCACTCTACACACCATTACAACCGAATTAAAGCTTCGGCAGCACACGCAAAAGAAAAATGGTCCTATGCAGTTGCCACTGACGACAAGCGTTATGAGAATATCAATCGGTTCCTGTGAAGCGAAGTGACACTTGTAGCGAATTGTCATTTTCGAGGCTCAACGGGTGTCATAGATCTGCTTTTCTACGACGCTGGGTAACACTTGAAGGATGATCTTTTTGTCAACGAGGGCGTATCCACAATTGTATTTATTTATATGGTTTTTCTAAAAACATCGGAAAAGGAAATGAACAAATCAGCCATCACAGACCACATGACACAGGAAAATTACATAGTAGACTGGGAGGGGGCCACATTTGTGGACAGGGTGTCGGGCTGGAGGACAAGAGACATCAAAGAAGCTATCTGGATTATAAAAAACAAGGACTGCATGAACCGAGACGAAGGACGGTACTGGCTTTCACACATATGTGACGATCTCTTGAAGAGCCACCCAGGGCGCAGCCGTGGGGGGCACACACCTGAGTGACTATGTCTGCGCTGAAGGACTACCGTGCCGCCATCTAACGGTAGTCGTTTGAAGAAGACTGCTGAAAGCAGTCGAAACGTCACGAGAACAAAAGGTAAGCTGACTGGGAAATAAGTAAAAATATCACTCATGTATGGATGTTAACGTACATACAACAATGATGCTGTGTGACACCTACACAGCATGAGCTTTCTTTATTTATGAACACAATATAGAGATATGATGTAAATGTAAAAAAATATTAAGGATTATTACAAAACAATCAAGGACAGGACTTACCCTTCGACTTAAGCTCTGCTAAATACATAGCAAAGACAGTGTTTTTTTCCCCAAAAAATCTTCAACAGAACTTCCGTCTTCCGATGTGATCGATTAAGTCGACAGCGGAGAAGCTGAAGTTCCGGAGGCGCGGCGGTGAAAAATCTTCAACAACATCCCAATCAAAACAATATTTAATATTGGTAATCACCACTGAATTGTAGATATTATTCGAATATTCCTGGGGTGTGTGTATTAATGCATTGAACCAGTGTTTTTCAACCGGTGTGCCCCGGCACGCAGATATGACATAACAAAATCCCTAGTGCGCCGCGGAAATAGAAGAACAATATCACCTATATAGCAATAAATTATCAAACAACGTGAAAGTTCCGAAAAAAGACCCCATTCTACAATAGACTCATTTTCGTCGACAGGAACACCAGTTCGTTCAAGTCTTACTTCAATGCGCAGTAAGTCACATTTATACAGAATGAATATTCTATTCAATATGTTTTATAGTCTGCAATCGCCTCAATATGATTTTGTTGTGACATATTAGGTATGTATATAATGTGGTTTGAAAGGAAAACACAAGAAGTTTAAAAAAAACTTGTAGTTAACGTATCCCCTAAATATATAGTTTTGTTAATTACATTACATAAATTATCATATGAATGTGTGTATATTGCTAACATCCCAAATGCCTAAACATGTAAGGGGAAAAAACAAATAAATAAATAAAATAAAACAATAATACCGTAGTTCACATAGTGAAATTAATAATTTTATGATTAGTGCAACATAAAAAAATGCAAACTTTTACAGAATTCTGATATATCAAAATCAGTTGCAATAATTATTACAATTATATATAATAATAATAATAATACACTCTATTTACACACCATGAAATTCAGGACTAATGACCCGTTCACGGGTGTTTACAAATCGGCAATCATCTAAGAAGCATAAAAAACGCACTTAAGAGAAATCAATAAGAAAAATAAATAAACTTAGGAAGCAAAATCCTAATATATATATATATATATATATATATATATATATAGATAGATAAACCTATGTATAGTAAAATTACGGGTAAATGCAATGATAAAGAAAACGATTAGCAAAAGTGCTGAACAGCTGAACATACTGGATAAAATAAATGAATAAATAAATAAATAAAAGCCTAAATTACATTAAATAAGTTGATTAGATACTAAAATGTGATTGTGAGATAAATAAGACTAAACATTAATTAAAACTATATGCATGAATAATACAAAGGTTAAATGTTGTCTGATTATATTAGTTTGAGAACAGAAATGTCTTCAATAATTTCCAAACTGCCTATTGTTCTCAATCGCGCATAGTTCCAGAGGCAGAGAGTTCCACAATGTCGGCCCATAGTTGCAGCAACGAACTTATCGCGGTCCATAGAGGTTGGAATTTTTTTTAACAAAGCTTTCTCACCTGAAATGGGTTTACTCTCAAACACTATGAACTCAATCCGGAGAACCACATCCCTAGTCATGCATTTGACGAAAAGAAAAACAAACATGTGCACGAGACGTGTCACAGAAACCACACGCATGCCAGACTATACAAACAGATGCGTAAATGTAAACATGATGGTGAATCTGCCTCAGCCCAGAAACTCCGATCTGATGTCAAAAAGTTCTCTTTCCATACTGACTGTTATCTCTGTGGAATGTATGTTGATCAAGAGAAGGCCAAAAGATACTCCAAGAATCTCGAATACGAATTCAGTCATGTCATGCTCCTCCATGTGAAAGAGACTATGAGAGAAAGATGTGCCGAACGTAGTGCAAAACATGCAGATGGGTGGGCTGATGCTGTTTCACACAGACTCGCCTGCATTAACGATCTACCGGCAGAGGAGGCCATCGTAGATGCTTCCAATACGTTATGCCTCCCCGTAATTTGGATGCGCTATCTATCATCAAGGATGGAGCACCTCCCAAAAAGAGAGGACGTCCTAGCGGAGCAGTTTATGAAGTGAAGAAATCTGCATTCGTGCGTGTCATTGAATACCGTGAACACAATGATAACGAGACGATAACTTTGGACGAACTTCATGAAATCATGAACAATCAAGCCGGCATTGGTGAAGTATACTCCAAGAGATCGCTCCAACGGCAACTCCGTGCACACTACGGCAACAGAGTCTCTATCACATCGTCAAAGCAACAGCCACTTATCGTTACGCTCACTTCGAATGTATAGCAGTTGATTCAGGATGCGCATACTAAACTGAAAGACGATTCCGAGGAAATAGATGCTCTGATCAAAGTTGTTGGCAACTATCTTCAAAACGAAATCAAAAGAGTACAGAAAAACACAAAGATGTGTATCCAGACGCATCGGATATGAAATCCATGGATCATAATCTCGCCATCCTGCCTCCGTCAGTGCGCCTGCTTCTACAGACAATCATCACAAGCAAAACTGCAGACCTGCGATGTGCATCTATCGGCCGAGCCATCATGAGCTCCACTTGTCCTCTACAAGTCGGTCTGTGCGTCACACTCGATAAAAAATATGGTCATAGCCATCTGATTGACCTACTCTTCAACTTCGGCTTCTGCTCATCATATTCGGAGTCAGGTCTGTATAAGAAAAATGCGGCTGTCATACAGGGAGTAGATATTGGCCGTATTATTCTGATAGGCCCGAGTCCACCAGAAGATACTACCCAACCCCAAAGCTCAGGGGAGATATCGTTGCAACGCCATCCCTGCACCTGATGATCATTCGTTGGCGGAAGCTTCTCTGGAGACACTTATTGTGTAGAAGTAGCTACCTTCAGCAGGAACTTCGCCACCCGTGCGGAGTTGAGGTTTACTGATGTGGTGCACCCATACATCACCAGCACGGCATTTAGAAACATAATTATATAAAATTACCATATTTTCATTTTTGTGGCGAATAAATAATTACTACAAAAATAGGCTTGAACCGGCGTCGCCCGATTGTAAAATAAATAATTAGAAACCAACGCGTCTACTAACTGAACTACCGACATCGACGGGAATTCACAAACTGATTTAAGTTGTTATGATTAATTGTACAACTTCTACATATATCGATATTCTAGTGATATTATGTGATTATACACGTTACTTTCTGTAGCTGGATACAAAATCTGTTTGCTATGTATGTTTATTGGTGTAGAATATATCCCGTGGGTTGCAATCGATATAATTATTCTGAAAATGAGCCGAAGCTCAGCGAAAGCCGAAACCTTGTCGACTTGTAGGCCCACTATTATTCATTGTTTTGAATAAAATTGGATTCATGTGAGTAGTAATGTATGTCCCTTACGCCGTATGGTTTGATTATGATGGGTGGAACCCCATGTTAAGAGATAGGGATTTCTACAACTCACTCATTTCCACAGGGCAACTCATTTATGCAAATGAGCTTGCCTAATTTGCATAAATGACCTTATATGGGCATGGTTAGTTATGAAATTGACCAATCACGAGCGAGCTGGGCATTGTGGGCGTGGCTAGTTAGGCAAATCAGCTTGGAAAAGTAGTTCCGACCCCGGGTTAAAGCATAGGGATTTTCACCCCATGATAAAGCATACGGAATTTTTACCCCATGTTAAAGTATAGGGAATTTTTATCGCAAAGGTATCCGACCACTTTTCGAATTTTAACTCCATGTTAAAGCATAGGGAATTTTTATCGCAAAGGTATCCGACCACTTTTCGAATTTTTATCCCATGGTAAAGTATAGGGATTTTTATCGCAAAGGTACGCGACCATTTTTTGAATAAAATAAAATATACCGAACACCATTTGAATATGTCACACACGAGATTGCTTGACCCGTAGGTCCAGGCTTCGCCAAGGGACCGAGCCTTTATTTGTTTGACTATGACATGTCGAATATGTGGTGTTATAGTAAGGCGTAATGTATAACAAAAGGGGTTATAAATTCAACGGAGACCGTTTTGTCTGAAGTAATGTATACGAAATGTAGATTATGTATAGGACTATGTTATACCAGAGCCTATAGCCTCGTTTTGTTTTGTTTTTCGAACAGAGCGACCATTTTGGAATTATACCTTTGGTGTATGTTACAAAACCCGTACTCGAGGCGTGTCTGGACATGTTTGTTTGTTGCAAGCACGCGCACCCTGTATGACGTCATGGTACGCGCTGTAATTTTGTACGCGAAGTGAGTTGTTCAAGCAGATAGTGCTTTGGTTAGACCTTGTATTGAACTTGTAATATAATCCCTTCATGTGACGTCATGACGCAGTGACGTCATCAAACTGCTATGCGCAGTAATTTTGTACACGAAGTGAGTTGTTCAAGCAGATAGTGCTTTGGTTAGACCTTGTATTGAACTTGCGCGTATGTAATGTAATCCCTTCAATTTTTCCCCATGTTAAACGATAGGTCATTTTCTCCATGTTAAAGCATAGCCATAGGGGTTAAAGGCTATCTGACCTACAGTGCATAACCACTGACAAACAACTCATAACCACGGACAAACAACTTACAAACACTGACAAACAACTTACAAACACTGATATACAACTCAAAAACACCGACATGCTATAGCGAGTGACAAATTTCCCCGTTAACTGGTATAAACTGGTATAAATCAAGCCTCAATGTTCTGTGTATTTGTCCCGTGTTAAGGAAGTTATACGAACTTATCAGCTAAAACATTCAAACTACCAGCTATCTGTGTAAAATTTTGGTCAAACTGGTTGTCATGTAACAGTATTTGACAGAATATCATAGTACTTACCAACGGTCACAGTGGGTATCCTGTTTGTAAACTGTTTTGAAGGGGTATTCCTTGTTCAAGTTTCATCTACATGTATGTCTCATCTGTACCTAGATGGCAACCTTTTATCACACTATCATTCTTAACTTATACGTATGCACGTATGTACGTATGCACGTGTGTGTATAATTGCGTTCAACATTATTATTAAATAAATAAACATATAAATCAATAAAAAGACAGTGCAGTCCTCGCTATCTTCATTGTTCGAGGAAAGTGAAGCGTTATGTTAGAACAGTACAGACACATAATAACCTCCCAGATAAGATGTACCAGTATCTATATAGTTTACCGTATTAAGGGTCAAGTGTACACATGTCCATTAGAACGTTTTTATCCTTTTTCGTACTATAGTATTTAAATTCGTGCTTCTTCGGTAAAACCTTCGAAACCGACTTCTGTCGTAAAACAAATAACCTGGCATGGGTAATCGAAAATGAACTCATAGATTCATACATAGATACATACATAGAGATATACATAGATACCTCAAGAGATGAGACTATGACCGAGAGATCCCGCGAGACTACGGATGACACGAGACAAGAGACGAGACTATGACCGAGATATGTCACGAGACTGCGCAGTAATTTTGCACGCAAAGGGAGTTGGTCAAGCAGGTAGTACTTTGCCTTTGGTTAGACCTTGTATTGAACTTGCGCGTATGTAATGTAATCCCTTCATGTGACGTCAATTAAATAAGTAATTGCGCGTATGTAATATAATCCCTTCATGTGACATCATGATGCATTTACGTCATCAAACTGTTATGCGCAGTAATTTTGCACGCAAAGGGAGTTGGTCAAGCAGGTAGTACTTTGGTTAGACCTTGTATTGAACTTGCGCGTATGTAATATAATCCCTTCATGTGACGTCATGATGCAGTGACGTCATGATCAGTGACACCATCAAACTGTTATGGGTAGTAATTTTGTACGCGAGGTGCGTTGTTCAAGCAGATAGTGCTTTGGTTAGACCTTGTTTTGAACTTGCGCGTATTTAATGTAATCCCTTCATGTGACGTCAATTAAATAAGTAATTGCGCATGTGCAATAGTGCCTATTCTTATGTCCCATAGGTTGTCGATCATTTGATTAGGTATAGGTCTCTCCTAACCGGGTAAAGCATAGCCATAGCCTAGGCATACCCATGGCATAGGGGCTAAAAGCTATCTGACCTACAGTGCATAACCACCGACAAACAACTCATAACCACGGACAAACAACTTACAAACACTGACAAACAACTTACAAACACTGACAAACAACTTACAAACACTGATATACAACTCAAAACAAAACTGTTAACGAATGCTCTGTATGTTCGAAGAACATTAGACTAGTGTTGTTACTATTATACTAGATAGCGATTAAATTCGTGTCTGTTACAAAACCTGTATTCGAGACCTGTCTGGACATGTTTGGTTGTTGCAGGAGTGAGTGTGCGTACCCCGTATAGTAACAAGAGACGAGACTGTGGACGAGATAGGTCACGAGACTTCGGATGACACATCACACGAGACAAGAGACGAGACTATGACCGAGATGTGTCACGAGACTACGGATGACACATCACACGAGAGTACGGACGAGACAAGAGACGAGACTATGTCCGAGATATCCCACGAGACTACGGATGACACATCACACGAGAGTACCGACGAGAAAAAAGACGAGACTATGACCGAGATATGTCACGAGACTACGGATGCCACATCACACGAGACTACGGATGACACATCACACGAGAGTACTGACGAGACAAGAGACGAGACTATGACCGAAATATGTCACGAGACTACGGATGACACATCACACGAGACTACGGATGACACATCACACGAGAGTACGGATGACACATCACACGAGACTACGGATGACACATCACACGAGACTACGGATGCCACATCACACGAGACTACTGATGACACATCACACGAGAGTACTGACGAGACAATAGACGAGATTATGACCGAAATATGTCAAGAGACTACGGATTATACATCACATGAGAGTACGGACGAGACAAGAGACTAGACTATGACCGAGATATGTCACGAGACTACGGATGACACATCACACGAGACTACGGATGACACATCACACGAGAGTACGGACGAGACAAGAGACGAGACTATGGCCGAGATACGTCACGAGACTACTGATGACACATCACACGAGAGTACTGACGAGACAAGAGACGAGACTATGACCGAAATATGTCACGAGACTACGGATGACACATCACACGAGACTACGGACGGATGACACATCACACGAGAGTACGGATGACACATCACAAGAGAGTACGGATGACACATCACACGAAACTACGGATGACACATCACACGAGACTACGAATGACACACCACATGAAAGTACGGACGAGACAAGAGACGAGACTAAGACCGAGATATGTCACGAGACTACGGATGACACATCACACGAGACTACGGATGACACATCACACGAGAGTACGGATGACACATCACACGAGACTACGGATGACACATTACACGAGACTACGGATGACATACCACATGAAAGTACGGACGAGACAAGAGACGAGACTATGACCGAGATATGTCACGAGACTACGGATGACACATCACACGAGACTACGGATGACACATCACACGAGAGTACGGATGATACATCACACGAGAGTACGGATGACACATCACACGAGACTACGGATGACACATCACACGAGACTACGGATGACACACCACATGAAAGTACGGACGAGACAAGAGACGAGACTATGACCGAGATATGTCACGAGACTACGGATGACACACCACATGAGAGTACGGACAAGACAAGAGACGAGACTATGACCGAGATATGTCACGAGACTACGGATGACACATCACACGAGACTACGGATGACACATCACACGAGAGTACAGCCGAGTCAAGAGACGAGACTATGGACGAGATACCCCACGAGACTACGGATGGCACATCAGAATAGACGTGTTATCGCGTCAAATCCCTCCTTTTTCAGGAAAATAGACTGTTATCGCGTCAATTCCTTCCTTTTTCAGGAAAATAGACGTGTTATCGCGTCAATTCCTTCCTTTTTAAGAAAATAGACGTGTTGTCGCGTCAATTCCCTCCTTTTTCAGGAAAATAGACGTGTTATCGCATCAAATCCTTCCTTTTTCAGGAAAATAGACGTGTTATCGTGTCAATTCCTTCCTTTTTCAGGAAAATAAACGTGTTATCGCGTCAATTCCTTCCTTTTTCAGGAAAATATACGTGTTATCGCGTCAATTCCTTCCTTTCTCAGGAAAATAGACGTGTTATCGCGTCAATTCCTACCTTTTTCAGGAAAATAAACGTGTTATTGCGTCAATTCCTTCCTTTTTCAGGAAAATAGACGTGTTATCGCGTCAATTCCTTCCTTTTTCAGGAAAATAGACGTGTTATCGCGTCAATTCCTTCCTTTTTCTGGAAAATAAACGTGTTATCGCGTCAATTCCTTCCTTTTTCAGGAAAATAGACGTGTTATCGCGTCAATTTCTTCCTTTTTCAGGAAAATAGACGGGCTATCGCGTCAATTCCTTCCTTTTTCAGGAAAATAGACGGGTTATGTGTGGTGGTGGTGGTGGTGGTGGTGTGTGTGTGTGTGTGTGTGTGTGTGAGTGGTGGTGGTGGTGGTGGTGGTGGTGTGTGTGTGTGTGTGTGTGTGTGTGTGTGTGTGGTGGTGGTGGTGGTGGTGTGTGTGTGTGTGTGTGTCTGTGTGTGTGTGTGTGGTGTGTGTTTGTATGTGTGCGTGTGTGTGTGTGTATTTTATCGCATATCACACGAGACTACGGATGACACATCACACGAGAGTACGGACGAGACGAGATATGTCACGAGACTACGGATGACTCATCACACGAGATTACCGACGAGACAAGAGACGAGACGAGACTATGACCGAGATATTCCACGAGACTACGGATGTCACATCACACGAGACTTCGGATGACACATCACACGAGAGTACCGACGAGACAAGAGACGAGACTATGACCGAGATATGTCACGAGACTACTGATGACACATCACACGAGAGTACGGACGAGACAAGAGACGAGACTATGGCCGAGATATGCCACGAGACTACGGATAACACAACACACGAGAGTACCGACGAGACAAGAGACGAGACTATAACCGAAATAGTCACGAACGTGGCACGAATTGAATACCCGAAGCATAGAGGCCGCCATGACAGTCAAGTAACATCCGGTGCGACATCACTTCAGACGTGCCATCCCTAGTAGAGGCTGCCATAGCAAGCGAATTTGAAAACTGCTATGGTCGAAAACGACTATGTCAATAACATGTAAGGCCAACCACCTGACAGGACTTCGTTCAAAGAGGTGACCATCACGGTTCCCGACGCCACTCAACGGACACCAATGTAATTAGTCAGAGTATCGCCATCTACCGACCATGATTAATCTCTATTCGTTGACATACTTCTGGGAATATCGGAAGTATAGAGTCCGCCATGACAGGTCGCCATGTCATTCAAGTAACTTCCGGTACGACGTTACTTCCGGCGTAGCGTCCGTAGTAGAGGCTGCCATGACAGTCAAGTAACTTCCGGTACGACGTCACTTCCGTCACACTTAAAAATATCTAATTAGATTAGATAGAGAAAAAAATAAGTTGGGGTTAACCTCGCGAAAATTTATACAACCACTTTGGTGGTTGTTTAAATTTTCAAATAAAGTAATTTTTTTTAACTTGGTAGTTATCGACGATCTCATGTCGGAAACGGACGAGAGGGTCACCAAACTGTTTACGAAGAAGAGTCATCATTGCAACACGTCCGTAATATATTTAGTGCAAAATGTATTTCCCAAAGGGAAAGAGAGTCGCACTATAAGTATAAACGCACAGTACATCGCACTCTTCAAGAATCCTCGCGACAATACACAAGTGGTTAACTTGGCCAGACAGATGTATCCGGGTCGAATAAAGTTTTTTGGAACTAAAATAGCGCCACCTGTTGTGCCACCTAGCGGATTTCCCCCCCCAAACTAAATGTTCGAGTACTGCCCAAATTCGTGCGTCTTAGTTGACCATTAGCGCCACCTGGCGAATTTTTCGTGTACTAAATTACCCTAGCGGATAGGTCATGAACTACAAGTGGTCCCCCCCCTGGCGAACAAGTTGTGAACTAAATGTATGAGTACTGCCCAAATTCGTGTCTCTTGCACGCTTGCGTGCAATAGAGCCTCATGACGGATAGATCAGGAACAGCAAATATCACCCCCTAGTGGCCAAGTGAGCGAACCACATATGACTACTGCAAATATTCGTGTCTCTTGTTTTAGTCGAATGCTTACTCCTGGTGGGTATATCATCATCAACTGAAAGCACCCCTGTTAGATAAGTGGTGAACTATATAACTACTCTGCAGTCCGCGCTTGTGTACATTCTACTCAGCAGTCCGTGCTCTTGAATTTTCTATAATCCGAGATCTTTCGGCACGCCCAAGTGACTTTTCGGCACATTTACAAACTATATAAGCGCAGTGTTTTGCCAATCGGACCGGCATTCGTATCACGACGACAGCACGGCTAACATCATCATCATGTTGAAGACACCCTACTACCGACCTCGCAATGCGGCAGACTCGAGCGACGAGGACGAGCCGACGAACCGACCGATCATGCCGGTGATCAACCGTCCTTCCGGGCCGTCTGAACCAGACGCCGTTATCGAGATCAGAGGTCTCCTCATCAACAGAGTACGCCAGCACACTCCCTTCTACATCGGGTGCAGGTACTGCAAGAAGCGTATGATTACCGACGATAGGGGACATTTGCAATGCGAACGACACGGTTACGTTGCCTCTGACATGCATTCCGTGGTGAGCATGTGCTTTGTCGAGACAGCGACGGGTCGATCTATATGGCTGACTTTATTCGACCAGTGTATGGCTCTTCTCCTTGACGTGAATGCCGAGACGTTTGCTGTTATGGACGAAACGATGCAGACTTACAAACTGAACTCGTTGACGGGAACTCGTGTGTCTCTCACCATAAAGAAAACTCGACGAGATACTTACACAAACTTCAACGTCACTCACGTGGAGGTGATACACTAGGCTCCGTATCCGGTTTCAGCCTCTCTCTGCTGCCATCCCTGCCGATGTGACAACTTCCGCCGACATGGTCGATGTGACAACTTCCGCCGACACGACCGGTGTGACAACTTCCGCTCCTGACGATGCGACAATTCCTACTCACGCAACCAATATGACAACTGTCGCTCCTGTTGCCACTGGTCCGAACTTTGCGCTTGAGTTTCAGGCGATGGAAATGAAGAAGACGATTGCACGTCACATAGCATGTGCCATCGTCGAACTCTCGAGACGACAGTGTCTCGCTTGCGAGTTAGACGATCCTAGTCAATTTCATCACGATTGTATGTTACCTGATGACATTCTAATTTATATGCACTTTGATGAGGCTGTGGAGGCCATTAATTCAACTGCAGTGATGAAAGACTGGTTGTGTGTTTTGTTAGACGCAGGTTTGAAGCTATCCGACCTGACGTCCGATCACTTGTGTACTATCGGGAGTTGGTTGCAAGAACTGTTTTCAGAGTAATGGCGAAACAAATTAAAGCAAATTGTTCTGGCAGTAATGGAGGATGATCTGTAAATCTGTCTCGTGGTTTTATGAGACCTTTGGTGAGATTAATTCAACTGCAGTTATGGAGCGCGACCTGTAAATAAGTTTGTGTTGTATACGAATAAAATGTTCAAACCTTATATTGTGTCATTTTTTGAAGTATAAGTAGTATAAGTACCGTGCATCTTAGTCTCTTTCACCAGTTGCGTAAAGAATGGACACGAGGTTAGTTCATCCTTTTACTTGTATCGTTGCTGGGCCGACGGGCTGTGGTAAAACGACGTTTGTTGTCTCTTTACTACGTCATTCTGCCACACTCGTAAACTCACCGCCCGAAAAGATCACGTGGTGTTACGGTGAATGGCAGGCGTTGTATTTCACGCTCTCTACGTTACATCCGAACATAGAATTTGTCGAGGGTCTTCCCGATGTATCGTCTTTCGATCCTAAAACGAGAAACTTGGTAGTTATCGACGATCTCATGTCGGAAACGGACGAGAGGGTCACCAAACTGTTTACGAAGAAGAGTCATCATTGCAACACGTCCGTAATATATTTAGTGCAAAACCTTGGTCATCAGGAAAACCGGTCTTCATCAGAAGAAACGTATTCTACAGAAAGGTGGTTTCCTTGCAGCCCTACTAGCTCCCTTGGCTACGTCCCTTCTAGCCCCGTTGGTGACGACGTTGTTGCAGTCGTAACTACACGGCTATGGAACACACAAAGAAGATGGCGCTGGTCGATCCACGTATTTTGGATAACGTTCAACTGCAACCTCCTTCGACCAATCCTACAGGAAGGGTTTTGCGTCGACTGGATGGAGAAATGCAAGGCATATTAGAACAAAGCGATATGGACGAGAGGGAAAAGATCGTAGGGAGCCGTATTAATAGTCTTGCACGACACGACACCGGCTTTATTACGGCATGTCTCCTCGCGTAGGTAAGAAGACGAAGCGTTCACACGATGCATTGAAAAGTATTTACTACGACACGAAACTAACCGGAAGTTACGGAGGCGTTGATGCCCTGCATCGTGCTTCAGGTGCTTCACATGCTTCACGTGCATCATCGAAAGAGGTGAAACATAAACCAGTGACATATCGTTTCAGGCGTAGACGTGTCGTAGTGGGTGGTATAAATCAACAATGGCAGGCCGATCTGGTAGACATGTCACGTTTGAAAAGATACAACGACAGTCACACTTTCATTTTGACCGTGATAGACGTGTTCTCCACGAAAGCGTGGTCTGTTCCTTCGAAGAACACATCGGGGCCGTCACTCACGACGGCGTTTCGTCGGTTGTTAAAGGACAATGATGGCCCACTGTCATTGCAAACAGATAAAGGAAAAGAGTTTTTGAATAGGCAACTGCAAGAGTTTCTGAAAGAGAAAGATATCCACCATTTTACGACACACAACGAAGAGACCAAGGCGTGTATCGTGGAACGTTTCAATCGTACTCTGAAGACACGTATGTGGAGATATTTAACGAAAAACCAGACGTTAAAGTACCTGAACGTATTACACCACCTAGTCGATTCGTACAACAACAGTTATCATAGAAGTATTGGAATGGCGCCGTCTGAAGTGAACATGATCAATCAAGAAGAGGTTTGGAAAAGGTTGTACGGAAATGAAGGACACGGAAAAATCAAACCGGTTTTAAAAGTGGGCGATCATGTGCGTATCAGGAAAGTCAAGAGACAATTCCAAAAAGGTTACTTACCCAACTGGAGTGACGAGATATTTACCGTCAAACAGTTCATCGTTCCGATCCGCCTGTTTATCGTTTGATTGATGATGAAGATTCGCCGATAGAGGGAACATTTTACGAACAAGAACTACAGAAAGTGGTTGTGGCCAAGGATAAACTCTATCGTACCGAGAAAGTGTTGCAGCAGCGCAAGCAAGGAAAAAGACACAGGTCCTGGTCAAGTGGGTAGGATATCCTGACTCGTTTAACAGCTGGTTGGATAACGTGTTGCTCGTCGCGTATAAAGGCTAGTACACACCAGTCGAGCCGTCATTCGTGTCATGGAAGATACGACGGACGTTCGATTCGAAAACACAGAGCTCGAAGATACAGGAAGTAACAGCAGACGTTGGGTGTTGTTTGGAAATACGTGCCCGAAATCGGAAATCGTCTTCTTCTGCCAAATCGTCATACTCTACACCGTTATATTGGTCAGTATCTACAATCTTACTAAAGTAGACGGAAACTCTAATCTGTGCACGGCTTTGTTGAGCAGTTGCCTGGGGTATCTGTTACCTAATCCGTCTATGAAACGCGGTGAACATATTGTCTGATTTTTACCTGACATTGCCCAGAAACGCGTCTATGGAGTTAAATCCCGACAACACGTTGACCCACTATGTCACGGCTTTGCCGCATCGCATCAGTTTAGTCGGTCAATGGGAGTGCGGACTGGTTGAGATTCAATACCCGCACACTTGGTACAACCTGAGAGAAGAGGACGTTTATTTTGGCGTGAATGCTGATGGTACGCGTTATGAGGTGAATATTGAGGCAGGCCACTATGGTAGTCCCCAAGCGCTCACTCGTGCAATCAACAGAATCATAAAGTCACCGATAAAGGAGAAGCAAATAAAACTGAGCTACAGTGACATCACACAAAAAGTGACTATACACATGGTAGAAAACATATCATTCTCAGTGTATTCGTTGAAACTTCAGCGTTTGCTAGGTTTAAGCCAGAATGTTTACACTTCACCCGAAGAAGAAGGACCAGATTATTATTACGTTAAAGAAGCCGAATCTGTGGTAGACATGGCGCAGGGTTTTTACTCGCTGTACGTCTACACGGACCTCGTGGAACCGCGTGTGGTCGGGGATGCCGTCGTCCCTCTCTTGGGGGCTGTACCCATAGAAGGGAAACACGGAGACGTGGTGTCAAACAGTTTTGACAATGTACAATACGTTCCCGTCTTGCACAAAGAATTTACGACCATCGAGATCGATATAAGAGACGACACGGGACGTCGCGTACCATTCGAGCGAGGTAGAGTGACGGCAACACTTCACTTTCGACGACGCAAACCATCATTCTTTGAAACATGAGTCGTAATCATTCTTACAAAGACTACTACGTCAGACAAGTCGGCAACGGATTGCCCGTGTTTGTTGGGGCAAGAGTGCAACGAGGTCACGGTCTAGGTAGTTTGTTCGGTGGCCTCATTCGAAGTGCTATGCCACTCATAAAAAGAGGCGCACTCGCTTTGGGAAAAGGAGCGTTAAAGACAGGTTTGGGTGTGGCCGACGACGTGTTGTCTGGACAGAGCATTAAAGAATCTGCAAAGAGGCGTGCGAAAGAAACCGGAAAGGACATGATCAGTAGAGTGTTGGGAAGCAGTGGGCCTCCTGGCATACGCAACGCTCCTATAAAACGCAAGCCGACGAGCAGCCTAGCCAGTGTCGCCAAGAGACGCAGACGACAGAAGACTCGTCGAGACGACATATTCGGCTAGACATGGCTTTTGTCCACCAGTTGTCGTGTGAGGGAGTCAAAAGCGAATTGGACCTATTTAGTTTACCGACGACACAAACGAGTATCGAACACGCACAATGGACCGAGCATCGACCTGTCGCCTCGATAGGTTCGGGTGGTCCTATCGAATTCTTATTGCCCGGATCGGGAGGCGATTACCTGGACGTGGCCAATACTTACCTGTTGGTGCGAGCACGTGTAGTCAAAGGAAACGGGGACGACATCGATCAAGCTCCATCTGTTGGACCAGTAAACAACTGGATGCATTCTCTGTTTAGTCAAGTCGACGTGTCTTTGAACGGTATCCTCGTCACACCTTCAACGAATACCTATCCTTTTCGAGCGTACATAGAAACGTTACTGAGTCACGGAGCAGAAGCAAAGAAGAGTCAACTGACTAGTGCCTTGTGGTACAAAGACACGGCTGAACACATGGATGCCACCGACGATGCAAACAAGGGGCTGCAAAAAAGAAAGACATATATTTCCCGTAGTCGAATCGTCGATATGATGGGCCGTCTACATGTCGACCTCTTCTTTCAAGACCGCTATCTATTGAACGGCGTCGACGTGAAAATTCTAGTACAGAGCAAGGATGCTTTTGCACTCATGGGTGATAATGATGACAATGCCAATTACAAGGTACGCATAGTCGAAGCAATTTTGTTTGCACGAAAAGCTAAACTGAATCCTGCCGTACAGATGGGTCACATCAAAGCGCTACAAAAGGGAACGGCCAAGTATCCGTTGCGAAGAGTCGATTGCAAGGTATTTTCCATACCGCGAGGTGCCATGTCACACACTCACGAAAACGTTTATTTGGGTGTCTTACCCAAGAGAATAGTCTTGTGTTGTGTAGACAACGACGCTTACAACGGAACATTCGCCAAGAATCCGTTCCACGTAAAGCACAACAACTTGAACTTTCTTGCATTGTACGTCGACGGGCAACAAGTTCCGGCGAAACCACTCCAGCCTAATTTCAACGATGGTGCCTACGTGAGAAGTTACAGTAATCTATTTGCTGGAACGGGAAAGATGTTTCAAGACGAGGGAAACAACATCAGTCGGGACGAGTTTGCCAAAGGATTGACATCACACCAGATTGTTGTGACGGTACCCATTTCAATTTGGTACATAAAGGCAACCTACGAGTCGAGATGCACTTTAATCAACCTCTCGATCAAACGATCAACGTCGTCGTCTACGGAGAATTCGAGACGGTTTTGGAGATTGACCGCAACAGAAACGTCGTCTACGATTACTGATGGATACGGCACAGATAGAAAGACTCCTTGCGGCGGATGCTTACACTAGGAGCGTTGTTCGAGGCATACTACCTAAAGACGGGTTACCCACTTCTCCTATGAAGACCTATCTGGCAGCTTTCGTGTGCAACACTCATTCGAGCAATGAACCGGGCCAACATTGGATCTGCATGTTTATCGCAAAAGACGGACGTGGAGAATACTTCGACTCCCACGGTTTGCCACCTCGACACGACGAATTCGTGGATTTTCTACAGAGCAACTGCGTGACTTGGACTTTCAACAAGAGAACGCTTCAGAGCCCGCTGTCTAACGTGTGTGGACAATACTGTGTCGTGTACTTGCTGCACCGAAGTCGAGGCGTACCCACGAAGACGTTTGTGAACACTTTCGGGAATGATTTAGTGAACAATGACTGTCGAGTTTTCGATTTTGTTAAGAGTGCCATGTAATGTTCGCATGTAATGTTGGCATGCACGTTCTTGTATTACCTTAATTAAGCAATAACAAAGTCGACACCATATGTGCGTTTGTGAAATGATTTATTCAGACACCCAAGTGAAAGTGTCAATCTTATAAAATCTTGTAAACCTTAACTATATAGAAATTGATTCCATATGATAACGTTCACAAAACAATTGTTGTCAGTGAAATGGGAAAAGCGAGGTGTGTCTTGATGTCTATGAAAACGAAACACAAACACACTCATTCATACCATAAACAAGATTTTATTTGAAAATTTCCCATATGATCTCTCTTGAACACTGTTCCTGTGAATTGTATGTCCCACGCGAACCTGTTTTTGTCACAAATCGGTAATACTAATAGGGTTCCCAACGTGTGATTTGTAAAGGTGTCGCCGAATGAGCTGCGCGCCGCGACGATGCATGTCGTCTACGATTCCGACGACGACCACTGTCAAACGGAATGCTGGTTTCCTTTGATATGTCATCGTCCACTGATGCTGTCTGCATGTAAATCCAACGATCTGAGTTCCCAACTAAATCCATTGTCGTGTTGACGTCCTTGAGACCACGAGCAAAGGTTTCCCATCCCACCGGTTCAAACGACTTCCGTTTTCTCAACACGTCATTCACAAGGTCCACGATATTACTTCCGGGAACCGCCTTGTTTCTATACATCATCTCGCCACGATCGTTCCAACTTACAGCACCTTTCATTTTATCGAGTAGTCTTCGTGCTTTCTGCTTCATAGTTTTTGGAACGCTGTCGATGATTTCATTTTCGATGTTATTATTTTCGACGACTTCATTTTCGTTAGCAGATTGTGCTTTGTTTTTGTCTTCACTGGGCAATTTTTCGATGACCACACGCACGGGTTCTTGGATACGTTTATCGGAAAGATCGTTGTACCGTCTCAATACCTGGTTATACAACATAACTTTTTCCCTCTCGTGTATATCGTTTCGTTCTAATATGTCTAGCATTTCATTGTCGAGTCGTTGCAAGACCCTTTCGATAGGGTTAGCAGGAGAAGGACGTTGCGGTTGAATGTTTTCCAAAATACGGGGATCGACGAGGGCCATCTTCTTTGTATACTCCATGGTCACCTGAGACGGAGACGGGAATGTCGAGCTTGTTGAAGGAACCGTAGGTACATGTTTCATAGTGGTCACCTGAGACGGAGACGGGAATGTCGAGCTTGTTGCTGAGTCCAGAGACACATGTGTCGTAGTAGGCGCCTGAGATGGAAACGAGAATGTCGAGCTTGTTGCTGGAGCCAGAGAATTACCAAGTGAATTGAATAACGTAGCGTTTATCGACGTAGCGTTTGTCGACGGTGCACAGCGACTGTTGGCACTGTGTCGTTTCCAGCTGTCCCGACGTGATAAATGTCTCTTGCAATCTGGGCACTGGAACGCTGATGGTGTGGACTTGTTGGCAGCTGGTAGACTACTCCATAAGCTCATGACGTAGGTGTTTACGGTTCAAATGTAAAGAACGGAATGACTCTTGGAACTCGTCGGTCTGAGTATAACTTCCGACTAGTGAATTGGTTATCAGCTAGGTGGCGGTAATGGTCAAACCAAGACGCACGAATATTTGAAGTACTCGAACATTTAGTGTTAAAAAATCCGCTAGGTGGCACCACAGACAAACTAGTTTAGTTCATGACCTATCCGCTAGGCGGCCCATGGCGTCACTTGACCTTTGGAATTGACCTACATCCGGGCACTTGACCTTGACCTATATCCGGGTATTTGCCCGTTGACCTTGACTTACATCCGGGTACTTTCCTCTTCCTCCCATCCGAATCCAACGTCCCCCGGTACTTAACCTACATTACTACTCACGTGCTCTGTTCGATTGTTGGACAATAGAAATGCGCGCGTGACGAGATAGAGATCAGGAATAATCGTGCGTACGTTATGAACAATCGATTTACGTTCGTCTTACTTATGGTACGAACCGTAAAAACGGTAAGAACCCTTAACCAACTGCGAATTTTGAAGCAATAAAGACAGTACTTCTCTTCCGAAGGATTCATATTAATTAATAAGTTAATGTTTGACTTTCGAAATGCAAGAAAACGAAAACAAAAACCAGAAACATTAACTCAGAGGTTCTTAACCTTTTTTTGGCTGCGACCGAATTTATGGTCACCGGTCTTGTTTGACGACCTGTGCCTTCTTCGAACAGTTAAATTGTGGTAAATTATAAAATAAATAAATATAAAATGAATATAATATTTATTAAACACGCTTGCCGAACACGGATTAATAACTAAATTAGAAATCACTGGGTTATCAACAAAAAAGAGGACACCTTGTAAATTGCAAATCAAAAGGCAAATACATTGTAACGTCACATTCGAATTATTAACGAAAAAGAGGACATCTTGCAAATCTAAAAGCAAATATATTGTAATGTCATATTCGATCGTATGATTTTGACGATATTAAAAATGATATTAAACTAATTCATAATGATGATAATAAGGACGCAGACAATCAAATCTATCACATAATAGGAGCCTTGCCTACATGCAACTCTTGTTGGATGAGGAGTCCCGGGAATACGTGACAATCAACACACGCAAAGGGCTATTCAGATATACACGATTACCATTTGGTGTGTCGGTGGCGCCATCTGTATTTCAACGGACACTTGAGAGTTTGCTGGCATTCCGAATGTGTGAACATTCGTGGAGGACATTTTGGTGACTGGCAAGACTGAACAAGAACACATGGACACCTGGGAACGGTACTACAGCGTCTCGAGAACGCTTGGATGAGACTAAACAGAAGCGCGAATTATTTCGGTCTTCGGTGACGTATCTGGGACATCGAATCGATCGAACTGGTCTACACCCGACGGCGGATAAGGTAGAAGCCGTCCGCAATGCGCCAAGGCCCACAAATGTGAAGGAGTTGAGAGCATGGCTCCGAATAGTGAACTACTATGGTCGATTCATGCAGAACCTTTCTACAAAACTGGCTCCTTTGTATCGGTTGCTAGAGAAAGGTGTGAAGTGGGTGTGGGAGAACCCACAAGAAGACGCGTTCATCAGAGTGAAGGAGGCGTTACAGTCGGACGCACTCCTTGTTCATTTCGACCCGAGTAAGCCGATCCTACTTGCATGTGAAGCCTCACCATACTGTCGCAGTATTGTCTCACGTGATGCCCGATGGTTCAGAGCGACCGATTGCATACGCACCACGAAGCTTATCAGCAGCGGAAAAGAACTATTCGCAGCTAGACAAAGAGGGACTGAGCCTGATAATTTGGAGCGAATAAGTTTCACCAGTATCTGTACGGAACCCAGTTCACACTGGACACGGATCACCGCCAATTACTGGGGCTGTTTAACGAAAAACGACCGGTGCCACCACACAATGCGTCTGGGCGCATTCAAAGGTGGGCATTTGTACTAGCAGGGTACAATTACACAATTAGGTATCGCAGTGACGTTACACATGAGAATTGCGATGCATTGTCACGACTGCCTTTGTCAACAAAGCCAGTTGTAACGCCTTCGACTGCTGAATATGTTGATCTGATCGAGCAACTGAATGAGTCGCCAGTGACAGCAACGCTCATCCCGGAGTGGACGTTACACGACAAAACACTCTCCAGAGTACAGAGATACGTACTAACAGGTTGGCCCACCAACGACCCGGTTACTCAGGAATACAGTATATTCCGTGATGAACTGAGCATGCATGACGGGTGCATTATGAGAGGGGCCAGCGTTGTCGTTCCGAAGAAAGGACAGACGGTAATGCTGGAACTGCTCCACAGTAGTCACAGCGGAGTGGTTAAGATGAAGGCACTGGCGCGATCGTACATCTGGTGGCTAGGCATAGATGCACAAATAGAACAAGTGACGAAACATTGTTTTCAATGTGTGCAAAACGCGAGGGAACCGACTCGCTTACCAACGATACGATCGCTATTTCCATAGTCTCATTTGCATCTTGATTATGCGGGATCTACTGTAGGCCAAATGATCCTGATTGTGGTAGATGCCTATTCTAAATGGATAGCAACCTCAGTCGTGAAGTCAACAACAACGCACACAACCATTGAAGAATTGCAAAAACTATTCGCGGATCATGGTTTGCCGGACTCTGTCGTCACTGACAACGGGACATGTTTTACCAGCAGTGAATTTAACGAAATAATGTGGCACACATCAAGAGTCCAGCGTACCATCCATCCTCAAACGGATTGGCAGAAAGAGCGGTGCAAGTCGTAAAAGCTGATTTAAAGAATATGCGTGAAGGCTCGATGGAGGCACGACTAGTACGATACTTGCTAACGGATCGCGTGACACCACACAGCACCACAGGTGTGGCACCTTCGGAACTGCTGATGAACCGGATGCTTCGAACAGTATTTGATGCAGTACTGCCCGACCACAATTCGACGGTAACCAGACGTCAGCAGCATGTGAAGGACTACTACGATCGCAGAACAAAGCCACAGTCTGTTGACATAGGCGATGGCGTCTTTGTAAAGAACCACGCCGGGGCAGGACCCAAGTGAATACCATCAACATTGCGCGATCTGAATGGTGACGTCACGGTGGCAGAAAGAAGCGACGGTCGTGTGTATGTATGTATGTGTGTATGTGTGTATGTGTGTATGTGTGTATGTGTGTATGTGTGTATGTGTGTATGTGTGTATGTGTGTATGTGTGTATGTGTGTATGTGTGTATGTGTGTATGTGTGTATGTGTGTATGTGTGTATGTGTGTATGTGTGTATGTGTGTATGTGTGTATGTGTGTATGTGTGTATGCGTGTATGCGTGTATGCGTGTATGCGTGTATGCGTGTATGCGTGTATGCGTGTATGCGTGTATGCGTGTATGCGTGTATGCGTGTATGCGTGTATGCGTGTATGCGTGTATGCGTGTATGCGTGTATGCGTGTATGCGTGTATGCGTGTATGCGTGTATGCGTGTATGCATGTATGTATATATGTATGTATGATTAGTTTTAAAAGCTCCCACGTAAAACAAGTTAATACTAGATACAAGTTTTCGGGAACACACAACTCTGCAAACAGTTGAGCAAGTACGCAATATCCATACATTGGCTGAATCATTATGAGAAAACGATGGTCATTTACTTCCGCAAAACGGCTTCATATACTCATGTCCGCATCCATTTCAGCAGCACAGCCTCCCGCGCTGGGCACAGCTATTGCACATATCGGCACATACTCCTCTACTATATTCAATACTCTTATACGTTTACTATGTTTACATTATGTTTTCTCTTTAAAATGAACTATTCTAATAATCTGCGAATCTTTGCCTGCATTTTCGGTGAAGCCAACATCAACATTCGCAGAATTTAAGATTGGGCAGAAAATCTGCACATGCATGCACAGGAACGACTAGTTCTGAATTATATTTGCTGACGCTACATAACAGTTTATTGCAATAAGGTATTCAAATTAAGACAATCCTACACCTGACACATGTACAGTAAACCATCATCATATCGTCAACGAGAAGGCGTTTGTAATTATGTTTTATATAAAAACAGCCTGATAAAATGGCAATGTCTATTGTTAACTTGTACTGTTTCCAAAACGTTACTGAAATTCTCACATTCGGGTCGGCAGGCACACACTGGACACCCATGCTTATTTGCCTTGAAGCCGTGCTCACAGTAGAAAAAGCATATGTATGGACTATACCTCTGTTTCTTCGCCCCACATATCTTCATACAGGCAATCTGGCTGGAGAAGCGGTTCCTGTTGCCACTGCAACCGCCGTAGATGAATCTCTCGCACTCACCCGTCCTCTTGTTGTAGAGGCAACTTGGCATGTTGGCCTTACATGGCCCTTTCTCCGCAGACAGGTAGCAGTAGTCCGGCCGACGAACTGTATGGAAACAGTACCACAGTTACTGTATACGAAACGGTGTTATAATACAGAAAGAGAGAGAAAAAGAACGATATATATATATATATATATATATATATATATATGAGGGGACGGCGCAGCATAGTGCTAATCCACACTTTAAAAAAAGAGATAGATGCACCAACATAGTGCTAAGCCACATATCTACAAACCTACAAAGTTAGAAGTTACAAAATATACTACAGAGGGCGCCACACTACTTGCATATTCTTGCTCCAAGCAGAGGCAGTGAAACCTTAAACCTAAAACATGATGATCTCAGAATCAACATGTTGTGGGTTACCACTATGCTGCACCCTCCACCCCATATCTTTATATGTCGAAAATCCAATGAACGGCGTTGATTTGGTGATTCTTCCTTGCTGATTTATAATTTTTATTTTTGTCATGCCTATTTGCGTTGTTTATCACAAGTTAACTGTTTGAAAGCATTGGTCGCCAAACAAACGACCGCAATTTTGGTAATATCTTCCAAAGTTTACTAACACATTTTGGCTAATTATTCCACTGATATTTAATATATTATCGACACGAAAAGTGGCGCCACAGTATTGATTTATATTCCCCGTGATACGTGGAGACAACTAAGCCACCAGTCCACACTTCAACGTTTTTGGGACTGCAAATGTATGCAACCACAGCACAATTTACCAAAAAATTTCGGATTTTCTTTCTTGTTCTGCTGCTGTGGCGCCGATGTGGAATGGTGGAGGTTCATTTCTTCGTCTCGCCCCTCTAACGTCGATGCGGTTGCTGCCGCTTGGATGGAGGCTTGCCTCAACGTCCGACATCGACTTCTTGCCAAGGACTGCCTTCGCCGCGTACTTTTCCTGGGTGTGCTTGGCATGATTCATTGCTTAATTTCATCGCACTCCCTGTACTTTTCCTGCTCCCAGGCTCTCTCCACCTTTTAGGCGACGATACTGTTCGATGATAATTATAATTATAGTGTATGTGTCTGGAGAAATTAATAAGGTGATTTCGAATTAGTTCGTACATCCCTAACATACCTCAAGTATTACGTGTGTGTTTGGGGCGGTAATCTTCACAATGTATCGCAGGGAACTCGTTGGATACAGATGCACCTAACAATTGAAACAAACTGACAATAATAGGTATTTTGTATGGTAAAATCGCAAGTCCTACGCAACGTCGTGGAGGTGTTGGTAGTTGGGAGGGGGGAGGGGGACGAGGGTGTGTTGAACCAACGTCGTTTTACGTGCTAAGGGCTTGTCACACAGACGAACATTCGTTGGACTTTAATAAACACACAGCTTCCAAAGATCGACTACAAAAACAAGTAACACGTGAGCGTGAATGTTTATTGTAGGCAAATGAGAAACAAGACCGTCCTCTGTAGTTTCATCTTGTCCGTTGTCTTGCATCCGTGCATGTGTATGTGTGTATATATATATGTATGTGTGTGTGTGTGTGTGTGTGTGTGTGTGTGTGTGTGTGTGTGTGTGTGTGTGTGTGTGTGTGTGTGTGTGTGTGTGTGAACGTACGTGTGTATGTATGTATGTATATGTATGTATGTATGTATGAATGTATGTATGAATGTATGTATGTATGAATATATGTATGTATGTATGTATGTATGTATGTATGTATGTATGTATGTATGTATGTATGTATGTATGTGTGTATGTGTGTATGTGTGTATGTGTGTATGTGTGTATGTGTGTGTGTGTGTGTGTGTGTGTGTGTGTGTGTGTATGCATGTATGTATGTATGTATGTATGTATGTATGTATGTATGTATGTATGTATGTATGTATGTATATACGTACGTACGTACGTACGTATGTATGCATGCATGCATGTATGTATGCATGTATGTATGTATGCACGTATGTATGTATGCACGCATGTACGCATGTATGCATGTATGCATGTATGCATGTATGCATGTATGCATGTATGTATGTATATATATGTAAATATGTGTGTGTATATGTGCGTACATCTGTATGTGCCAACATGTTAGTTCAATTGGAATGGTGTAGAGAGGGAGGGAGGGAGGGAGGGAGGGTGGGAGAGAGGGAGGGAGGGAGGGAGGGAGGGAGGGAGGGAGAGAGGGAGAGAGGGAGAGAGGGAGAGAGGGAGGGACTTGAAAAGAGTACTTTTGTAGTAACCTAACGAAACGCGGTAAAGAGGCCAATATGTGGTACTGCAGCCTGTCAATCAATCTTCTCAAAGTGGAAACCACGCTCTATCACATATTATCATATCTGTTTTGCCTACTACACTGTATAATTGTGTTGCACAATTTATTTATAGTCCAACGAACTGTCACTCACCCTAAGGTATTGGTAAAGTGCACACATGTCCGCATCCGTTCGAGCAGCACAACATGCCTCGTGCTTTACAATTGATACAATCCTCGATGCAGGTGCCACGGACACTTCTGTCTAGTGGACATCTTCCGGCTACCGCTGCAACTGGCGAAGACATTGATTCAGCATTAGTGGTTTATATAGATTTGCAGAAAGGGAGGCAAAGGGATCAACGTTAGTCGCCCATTAGTTGTCCATGTTAACATGCAGTGTTGCAACACGTTATACTATAGACACAAGTTGCCAAAGAGGGAATAGCTCAACGCACCATTAATACGCCACTGGTCATGGTGTCAAGGTACACGTTTTACTAATACAACGAGTCTGTAACGTTTGCACAGGCCTATGAACGGATTGGTTCCGAATATACAGTCAAACCTCGCTTAAAGCGGCCCGCACGCGAAGGAAACTCGTTCCAAGGCGCGATCTATAGGCGGGTTTTCGATGCGTCTTGACCGCGTCTCGAGCATCTCGTCTAGACGTGTCTCCTGCCAGTCTCCTGCCAGTCCCGACGTGATGCATCCCCACACCAAGGAAACGAGTCGTCATCTCTATCATGACTCTAAGCAATCTAATGTGTTTCTAATTGCTAGATTTTCAGGCGTGCAAAATATTATTTTGTGGACAAAAAGAAGCATTGAAGGTATGTGTTTGGCTGGGGATTCCCCTTCCACTTGTTAAATTTTGTCAAACGTATTATTTTGTTAATAAAAAAGGACTGTTTTCATAATTTGTTTTGGACAAAAGTTTCTATAAAATAACACAAGTCAAAATGACACAAGTTTGTACTTATCACATACTGAAAGATTAGTCAACCCATTTAAGAACAGAAAATATATGCATACGCTATATTACTGCGCTATTCGCGGGAGAACACAGGGCCGTCTCTGGCATATTCGTCAACGTCCTCCAACGAGAGCTGAAAGAAACTAATTGCTCGTTTTCTTCTTCATGTGTAAAACGCTGCTATACCGCCATTTTTTTTCGATGTTTGTTCAGTTGAGCGCGTGCAGCGATCCGTGTTGCTTCGAAACGCCGTCTCGTTGGTGTGTGTGTGTGTGTGTGTGTGTGTGTGTGTGTGTGTGTGTGTGTGTGTGTGTGTGTGTGTGTGTGTGTGTGTGTGTGTGTGTGTGTGTGTGCATCACAGATGAAGAGTCGTGACGAGACGGTCGTGGCGGCCTCATTTGTTAAAAATAGTCCCGTTAAATAAATTGCTATTCAAGTCACTGGCTCAATCCCTCTGTGACCTTTAAAAGTGAGTTTCCACTGTATGTTTTATAGCCAATTTTAGTAAAAAATAATGCTAAAAATACACACCACCTGCAGAGCCACCTGCGCAAGCCACCAGTAACAGAAATAGGCACCAGTTGAGCCGCATGTTTATCTGAAACAACGATAAAATGTATGGAACAAAAAATAAAAGTTGTTTGTGTCATGATGCACGGTTTGTCTAACAAGATAGTGCCTTGAAAAAACAGAAGAATCAACCTTTAATCATCCGGTAAATTTAATGATATTGTATTGTAGAGAAACGGATCACTGATAAACGCAGCAAGTACAATATAAGACGAAATCTGTATTTGAGATGCGCAAAAATAATGACGAAGTACGTGTAGGCCTATATTCCAAACATACGTCTCATAAACAAACAACATTCTTAAAAAGTAGATGGTATGGTTAACTTGTTTATACAGCGTCAGTAATTTACATGTTTTAATTATCATTTAGTTTTAAGGCACTATACTACTAAGTTAAACATCAGGCAATCCGCACTCACCTTTTCAAAGCCGACGTGGCAGTCAACTGAATTCCTTTCACCGCATTCGCCGTTATACGCAGTGGCGCAAAGGAGTAATGGTCACGGTTCACTGACTCGGCAGCGTCTTTGCGATTCACTTATAAAAAAAACCTAATAGGCGCTTTTAAGCCACGCCCGGCGCGCTCGTGATTGGTCGCTAGGACAAGGAGCGTTTGACACATGTGTCACGCGCGTTTAATTTCGTTCATCCAGATTATATTATTTAGCATTCAATTTAGACTTATACTGATTAGGACAGTCGCGAAATCCATTAATTGTAAATGTTAACACATTGTAAACACGAAGCAAATAGGTGCAACGTGCAACAGCAATTACCTATGCATTTATATAATAACATTCTAGAACATGCACAAAACTAATGACTAATTAATTGGACTTTAATCGAGCAAGCATATTAGGGAAGATTATTCTCAATATAATAATGAAATTGCTGTCTTCAAGCTTTATTATGAATATTTGCGATGGGATGTAACATTATTCGAAGTTTGTTCATTTGGAAGAAGGATATATGTGGGAAAATGTATAAATGCTAGCCAACTAATGTGTTGTAACTTGTATTCAGCACAAATAATCTACAAACTGCCAAACACATATTTGGTGCTAAAATAATTCAGATTTGTTTAAAGTTAGTTAAAACTATTTTAACACAAATAATCAATGTGTTCTTGTAGATGCATAACATAATGTATATTAAATATAATCCTGCAATAATTACGATATATTCGTTCACTCACGTGCACATTTGGCAAGTTTACTGCTGAGCTCGACTCCACTGGTCTTTTGTTTACATCCGTATGCCCATGTAGACATTTTGAAATGTACACATGCACACTTAGCTATAATTAAATATGTAAATATAATATGGTAGTTGAGCTGCATTTTGCTCAGTTAGTAAAGTGAAAGAGTCTCAGTAATGGTGCATAATGACAATCTCATTTATTTAATAAAACATTTGAAAACGTGTGTACAGTGTGTGTTAAACATACCCCAATTATACTACACGATCACAGTGCACATGCATTATATAATTACTAGAATTTAAATTATCAGAAAACGAAAGTATGGTATGCATTAAATATACATGAATTAATGTAGTGCAGTAGTAACTATTCCTACAGTATCTTTGTTTTATTACTAGCATCAAACCAACTATATAAAGGAATATACACATTACCATTAGTGTGCATAGTGTACGTTATATTTGGTGTGACTGCTACACGAATAAAATAATTTTGTTCTTATTGTCATAGGAATTTGGCACATTCCTATGACAATAAGAGCAAAATTATTAGACCGCGATTACATTACTATATTGATAATAGTCTTCCCTAATATGCTAACTCGATTAAAGTCAAACTAATTAGTTATTAGCATGTTCTAGAATTATTATATAAATGCAAAGGTAATTGTTGTTCCACATTGACCCTATTGGCTTCGCCTAGTATCACTCTAAATTGAACACTAAATAATATAATCTGGACGAACGTACGTATACGTAGGGTCCTGGTTACCTGTTCGTGAAATTAGTCTGTGTACGTATAGCCCCCTGCCAACATATAACAAGCCCTGACGTCTCCCCGCAAAAAACAAAATGAAACGCGCGTGACACATGTGTCAAACGCTCCTTGCCTTAGCGACCAATCACCAGCGCGCTGGTCGTGGCTTAAAAGCGCCTGTCAGTTTTTCATAAGTGAATCGCAAAAACGCTTTCGGACGTGGCGTGAGCGATAACGCAAGACGATATCGACGATATTTAGAAAGACAGTTCTCGTTTACCACGTCGTTAACATATGCACTTCTTGCTATAATCCATGGAAACACCAAGCCGGTGTCAAGTTTAGCTGTCCATATTACAGTTGCTATGCCTACCAGTAATGAGTTACTCGACCTCTTAACGCAAAGAAGTTATAACGTGTCTTACTTTTATTGTTTGTTGTCAGTTAAAAATTAAATTCTACCGAAACTATTTGGCGCTTGGTCGTCACGGGTCACTTTTATGCTCACTGGGACGCCGTAGTTTTCGTGATTTATGCAATAAGCCACTACCATTTTATAAGTATGGAATATGTGTTGAACCGTGGTTTCCTTCAAAGCAGCAGTAATTGACTGATGACCTGTAATGAACCAGAAGCACCTATATTGGACTACCTGGTCCAATATCAGGACCACTGTAGTCCAATAATGTCACATATTACTAAAATTGAACCAATGAAAAAACCTTTTTTGTATTTTTTGGAATAAATATATATATATAAAATACATTGAATATTTCCTGCCTGGAATGTACACCGTAAGTTAAATGACTTTGAATTAATGTAAAATAGTGGGTTTTTAAAGCATTATGAGGCAGAACATTTTTCATTCTATTAATTGCAAGAATTGCCCTAGGCCCTTAGAACGATTCAATAAAATACAGATTTCTCGTACATAGTGGCAACACCCTAAAATACATTTAAGCAATTTTAGAGAAAAGTAACTGAACGATTTCTGAGATACGGCAGATAACGGCGGACGGTGGACGGCGGACGCAGAGTGATGGCAATAGTCCGTTGGATCTTCGGCCCAAAGGACTAACACGTGATAGCTTGGTACATTCTGTGCAGCATGTCATTATAACATTCAGCGTAGTTGTATATGTAGTAGTAGTGAAACAAAAGAAAACACACATGTAATGGAACAAATGTCATGAGTACAGGCGTAAGTTACGGAAAGGGGTTAGCTATGTTGTCAACTAAGACAACAATGTTGATTAAGTATTGCTCATAATAATGAGATAATGGTCTCCGATAGCATATGATACATATTATTAATGATAGAAAAAACAGTAGTAGGATAAAACATAATAACATGATGTGATCAAATCACAACAGCGGTAAAATTGCATTAATTTATTTAACAGCATAATGGTGAGATAATGATCTCCGATAGCATGATATTATGATACATATTATTAATGAAAATAAAACAGTAATAGAGTAAAACATAATACCATGATGTGACCAACATCAAATTCACAACAGCGGTAAAAATGAAATTGTATTAATTTAACTAAACAGCAAAATAGTGAGATAACGATCTCCGCTAGCATATGATGCATATTGTTGGTGAGAAACAATAGTGCTAGAGTAAAACATAATACCAAGGTGTAACCAACCTCAATATTCACAATGGAGAAAAATAAAACAATAACATTTCATCTAATCATGTGTGATAATAATAATAATAGTAATACTAGAAGAAAAATAAACATCATATAAAATAACATCGATGTTAACATACAAACAACAATAATGTTGTGTGACACCTACACGTCATGAGCTTTCTTTATTTATGAACACAATATAGAGATATGATGTAAATGTAACCATTTTAAAGGATTATTACTAAACAATTTAAGAACAGCACAAAGACAATCTTCCTCTTTTCAAACAAATCTTCATCAGCACTTCCGTCTTCCGATGTCATCAGTCGAGTCGGCAGCGGAGAAGGTGAAGTTCCGGCGGCGCGGCGGCGAAACATCTTCCAAAGCACCCCCATCAAAACTCAATATTGGTAATAAAAACTGACTTGTATATAGTATTCGAATATTCATGGGGTGTGTATAATAATGCATTAAATTAGAGTTTCTCAACCGGTGTGCCCCGGCACGCAGATATGACATGAACGAATCCCTAGTGCGCCGCGGAAGTAGAACAACAATATCACCTATATAGCAATAAATTATCAAACAATGTGAAAGTTCTGAAAAAAGACCCCATTCTGCTAAACACTCATTTTCGTCGACAGGAACACCAGTTCGTTCAATCGGTTGTTGCAGTAGCCTTACATGACTGCGCAAGACGTCACATTTATACAGAATGAATATTCAATTCAATACATGTTATTCACACAAATAAACAAACACACATTCAAACAAACAATATAGTCTGCAATCGTCTCAATATGATTTTGTTGTGGCATATATAGGTATGTATTCAATGTGGTTTGAAAGGAATACACAAGAAGTTTAAAAAACTTGTAGTTAATGTATCCTATAAAATTATTAATTTTTTCTTAATCACATTGCCGAACTTATCAGATGAGTGTGTGTATATAGCACCGTACCGTACTTCACATAGTCATATTAATGTTATGGTTAGTGCAAAATAAATCAATAAATATAACAATTAATCGAATTCTGATATATCAGAACCAGTCGCAGTAATAAATACAATATGTAAAGCTGGTAGGTAGAAACTAAACTGTTTCCAGCTTAACCACCAGGAAATATCAAAGAGTGTGTGCCAAATGTGAAAATGTTATCGTCAAAAACTAAACAGAACAGTTTAATTGATCGTGAAAATGTACTGGCAAACAGCCAGACGAACCACCTGACATAAATTTCGTTGGATGTTGTGATGTCGCCTCTCAAATCTTGCGTTTTCTGCATATTTTTTCTTCAATACGGCTGTTTCGCGCTGTCGCCGCCTCGCACTTGTGGTACTGGTCGTTCCGCCCACTGTTTAACGCCTGCGACACCAAAGCAAACTGTGTAAAGAAATACAAAGCACCTCTTTTTAAAAATACGTATGAATCACTGTGTTGACGACGTTTTGATGACGACGTTTTGTTGCCGTCTGACATTTACTCGACCGGTCGTTCCTCCCCGCTGCTTTACACCTAATATATCAAAGCAAACACTGCCTGGGTACAAGAAACTCCACTGCAGTCAATTGAATCACTGTATTAAAAAAATCATGTGCATTTTGTTGCAGTCGGTGGTAGCAATTGGAATGTTTGTATGACTATATGTGACGGTTTACAGCTCTGTCTTTGAATCTGATCTGCAACTTACCAAACAGGGAGATAAACAGCGAAGGTTTCTTTTGCCAACACTGAGCAGAGCTACTTGTCAATGCTATTTGTGTTGATGTTCCCGAGAGCATCAGCGTTCGAATCCACTTCCTGCTGTTTTAAAACGTTTGCAATGTCTATATACCCATCGTATCTGTGTATTTCGAAAGTTGGTCGCCCTGGTTTATAAAAAGGAAGTAAAATATCCCACATATAGAAACTCGTAAACCTTTGTCGTGGACTCACAGAGCCGATGCGCTCAATCTACGATAACTCGTAGGGGCGCTGCATTAGCTTCATTGGCTGCTTTAGATGCATTGGCTACATTAGCTGCATTAGCTGCATTAGCTGCAGCTAAACCACTTGCTCTAGTAATGGAGCAGCCGCCATCAGCGGCTTGTCACGTTATTATTATTGTTATTATTGCTATTAGTAGAAGAAGAAGAAGTGTACCGATATTAAACCCCCTAACTTCCGAATCCTCTTTCCCCATTCCTGTACGTGTTACCGAGGACTATTAAAGGTCAGGCCACGAGTTTTCAGAAGCTCCCCGTGTAGGCAGGAAATAGAGTCAAAGTATTTGTAATTTTTTCCAAACCAAATTTTTTTTTAAATGGTTCAATTTGAGTAATATGTTACATATATTGGACTACACTGGTCCTAATATTGGATCAGGTGGTCCAATTTAGGTGCTTGTGGTTAAATTTAGGTCATCAGTCAATTACTGATGCTTTGAAAGAAACCAAGGTTCAACATAGTTCATACTTATAAAAATGCTACTGGCATAATGCATACATCACGAAAACTACGGAGTCCCAGGCAGCATATAAGTGACACACGAAGACCAAGCGCCAAATAGTTTCGACATAATTTAATTTTGAACTGAATAAAAACAATAAAAGTAACACACGTTACAACTTCTCTGCGTCAAGAGGTCGAGCAACTCATTACTGGAGACATAACAACTGTAATATAGACAGCTAAACTTGACACTGGCTTGGTGCTTCCATGGATTATGATGTTGACGATGTGGTAAACGAGAACTGTTTTTCTAAATATTGTCGATATCGTCTTGCTTTATCGTTCACGCCGCCCGAATCAGCTACTGACGTCACGCGTTGCTGACGAGTCGTTCCACATCACTGAGTGTCTCTGACCGTTGTTGTTAACAAAATGTCGACCGACGAGATTAACAAGGCGAGAACACCAATGCGGCGGTGATCGCAATGATGCAGCAGAAACTGGGATTGACCCACATCGGAGAACGGAGACACAGAAGCCACAGAATCGGACCAAAGCAGGATGATGGAACGGAGCCACAGAATCGGACCAAAGCAGGATGATGGAACGGAGCCACAGAATCGGACCAAAGCAGGATGAACACAGTCGTCCGCGCAGGCGCGCCGTCATTGTTCGGTTTCGCTGCGAAGCGGTGCGTGACGAAGTGTGCCGCTAAAGGACTACAACCGACAGCACACAGACGTCCAGATCCACGTGAACGAAGATCTCACGGCCAAGCGGGCCATGGTGGCGTTTCGTACGAGACAACTGAAGCGACAGAAACAGGTCGTTGTCTGTTGGACTTACGCGGGTCGCGTTCTTATCAAAACAAACACTGGCACCGTAAAGGAGACTCTCACGAAGACGAACCTGAAACTGTAAGAACTGGCATGTTCTTATTCTTTTTTTGTTGTTAAGATAAACAAAGATAAGCTTCCAGATCTCCTTTGGTGTAACTGTTCGGTTGTTTGTTTGCACTTCTCATTGCGCCATACGTAACCAATATTGTTTTTATGATGTAAAATGCAATACAATATAGATTTGTGTTATCTATACTTATTATTTCTATTAATTAATTTGTTTCAATATGACAGTAAATAATAATTTTTGTTTGCTTGTCCTAAGACAGTTATTAGCATTTTTTATAATTTTTTGTTTTCTTCGTAAAGAAGTGTCTTAGAAAATAGAAACATGGAATATACATTCAAATTGATGTACCGTTCAAATTAAATAGGTTTTTTTTTTTTTTAATATTGTTAACATAATACAGAAGAATGCTATTTATATTACATACTGCTGAAATATACGAGGTGTTCTATTTGCACATTTTCACAAAATTCATTGCTACAAACATGATAAACTGCTTTGCGTTTTTGGCTTAGGCTTTGGAAAAGACTGATAGAACGAATGTTGCAACTGTCTTGAAGTTTTATGTAATATTTATATCATTGATTTCTTTCTTGAACATAACAAAGCTGTTTAATGTAATTTATTTCTGTAAACAACGCTCGATGATAGTATTTTGTTTTTATTTTTTAAATCTTTTTTGTATGGCGTTGAATAATAATTATTATATCTGCCTATCAAAACAAGTTATTGTTACTATTAGTATTTAATTTTAATTTCTGATGTAAGGTTGCTTAGAACATAGAATGATGACATGTACCTCATTAGATTTATGTACTTTACTAATCAAAAGTATGCTTTCTCCAACGTAATATTGTTCACATTATACAGGAGAATGCATCTTTTATAATACCACTAAATGAGGTGTTTTTGCACATTTTCGATTTATTCGTTGTTTCTAACATAATCAGTTCATTGCGTTGTTATCTCGGATATATTGATGGGATGAATGATACGGTCGACTTGAAGTGTGGTTAATGTATACATAATTGATGTTTTTTTTAAACGTAACAAAACTCTTTAAGGGTTGCGTGTACGACGCAAATAGGATAGTTTAAATTAATCTTATATCCTTCCGAATAGTGCGCTTCAAGAATGCTGGATGATGCAGTGTACCTGTAATTGCCGATTACGTGGTGTATATTCTGTAGAAAAACAAATGACATTCTCAGTTATAACGAATTTTATACTGTGTCAACTCATGACCTAATGCTTGATCTAATGCTGTTCCCTAATGTTTTCCATTTATTAATTGCATCTTGCAATGCAGAATGGAAACAACCATTTGTAGATATTAGTCCTGTGCAAATAGTTTGCTAAAATGATGCAGTTTTCTTCATATGTACGTATGTTCATTAATTGTTATTACATATCGGTTGTTGTATTTTTGTACTATTATGTTCATAATTATGCCATGCGTAGTGGAAGGCCAGCCAGTTAGCTATCCTTATTATCTTTGTTCCCTAATGTTCCCTGTTTTTTTTTAATAGATTTAGACTGTTTATTACCAAGTAGCATTTAAAATGTACAAGAAATTCTAGGCGTTGTGGCAGCAACATACATACACGCTTGTCTCCCCTGCCCAACGTAATATTGTTCACATTATACAGGAGAATGCATCTTTTCTAATACCACTAAATGAGGTGTTTTTGCACATTTTCGATTTATTCGTTGTTTCTAACATAATCAGTTCATTGCGTTGTTATCTCGGATATATTGATGGGATGAATGATACGGTCGACTTGAAGTGTGGTTAATGTATACATAATTGATGTTTTTTAAACATAACAAAACTCTTTAAGGGTTGCGTGTACGACGCAAATAGGATAGTTTAAATTAATCTTATATCCTTTCGGATAGTGCGCATCAACATTGTTGGATGATGCAGTGTACCTGTAATTGCCGATTACGTGGTGTATATTCTGTAGTAAAACAAATTACATTCTCAATTATAAAGAATTTGTTGTACTGGTGTACGTGCATTACAAAATGATAAGGTCCCAGATCAACCCTGGGAAATATTAATACATAGCAACTGAAGGTGTTGCTTAATTATACTGTGTCAACTCATGACCTAATGCTTGATCTAATGTTGTTCCCTAATGTTTTCCATTGATTAATTGCATCTTGCAATACAGAATGGAAACAACCATTTGTAGATATTAGTCCTGTGCAAATGGTTCGCTAAAATGATGCAGTGTTCTTCATATATACGTATGTTCATTATTTGTTGTTATATCTCGGTTGTTGTATTTTTTTACTATTATGTTCATAATTATGCCATGTCTAGTGGAAGGCCAGCCAGTTAGCTATCCTTAATATCTTTGTTCCCTAATGTTCCCAGTTTTTTCTTCAGGTTCAGACTGTTTATTACCAAGTAACATTTAAACTGTACGAGGAATTCTAGGCGTTGTGGCGTCAAAATACATACACGCTTGTCTTCCTTGCCTCCCATCATGCACACGTAAATACAATCAGAAACATTATAAAACTATGCTAAAACTAGAATAAATTTAAACCAAGGCCAACAGCCAACACATTTCAAGATAGTCATACATCTATTGACATCAAGTGAACTTGGTAACATAATATGCGCCCAATGATTCTAGATGCGGCCTTCATGATAACTTCTAGCCGTTGTTACTCCTCCCGATTGGCGCGGCCACTACAATCAAGAAAGTGAGGATACTTTCAATGATTGCGCGATACAACCATATCATAGTCTCCTGAGCAATGCCGAATCTCCTGTGCTGCCTTTGGAAGAACAATATTGTAATGCACAGTGTGTTTGTTCCCCAGCTGAGATCGCTTGAAATTGTTGTTCCAAAGAATCTAAAAGATTCAACCTGCTCGACTTCCACGCCATTTATCGAAAGAGGGCGGATGGGAGTCTTCTTTTTGTGAAAATCTACAATAATTTATTTAATCATTGAAACATTCAATTCGATGTTGTTATCCGCACACCAGCCAACCATTCTCTGAACCTCTTCCCTGTATGCCGTCTCATCCGCATTCTCAATGCAGCCCTCCACAGTGGTGTCATCGGAAAACTTGAACACAAGGACCGATTGGTCCACGGAGACACAGTCATTTGTGAAGATAGTAAACAGGAAGGGGGTAACACACAACCTTGAGGGCCACCAGTATTCAGGATAAGAGCTCTGGAGATAGAGTTGTTGACTCTGACGGATTGAGGCCAGTGAAAAAGAAAATTAAGGACCCAGTGTCACATGGCAGAATGTACATTCAACAATGAAAGTTTATCGAACTGCCTGAATGGGATGATGGTGTTGAATGCTGAACTGAAGTCAATGAACAGGATCCTAACATAGATTCCTGGCCTCTCTAGGTGCTTCAGAATGTGATGCAGACCTAAAGCTACCGCATCGTCTACTGATCTGCTTGCTTGATATGCAAACTGGTGCGTGTCCAGGAGGCCGTCGGTGGCCGACTTCAGGTACCCGCTGCAGGCCGTGCCAGACAGATATGATGTTGTCGGAAGCGAACTGGTCCTCAAGTTTGCGTTTGTATATGAACTTTGCCTTTTTGACCGCCTTCTGAGCATCGCACTTAGCTCTCCTGAATTTTTCCCTGCTGTCGCTGATGAACGCCGTTTTCTTCTCCGCCAGTTTCTGCTTGATGTCCCTGGTGAACCAAAGTTTATCGTTGCCATACAGGGTAACAGTCTTTGTCTCCGTGCACAGTTCCTCACACCAGTTGATGTAGGATGCCACGGTGTCAGCGTACACGTCTAGGTCAGGGTATGCCTCTTTAAACATGTCCCAATCTGTGCACTCCAGGCATCCCCGACGAGTTTCAGTCGACTCGTCTGTCCGCTTCTTTATATTCTTTTTTGTTGGATTCAACGTTTTCAGTTTCTGTCGGTACGTGGGGATGAGGACGACCGTTGCGCGGTCGGACTCTCCGAGGGGAGCCCTGGTGGTGGCACGGTACGCATCCTTAAATACTGTGTAGCAGTGATCCAGGACCTTGCTACTGCGTGTGACACAGTTTACGGGCTGCTTGTACCTGGGCAATTCACGTTTGTGTGATTAAAGGCACCCAAAATGATGACTACGTTGTCAGGATGAGTCGATTCTGCTGCCAACACCTGAGCAGCCAACTGACTGACTGCCTTGGTAGCACAGGCATCAGGGGGATGTAAACACCTAACAGCACGACCGAAGGGAACTCTCTCGGGGAATAGAACGGCTTGTAATTGATAGTTAAAGTTTCCAGTTCACGAGAACACGAAGAAGAGAAAAAGCTGAGTGTCATTGCATCACCGCTGATTCACAAGAAAGCACACGCCACCACCCCGCTGCTTGTCCGTCAGTTCGCTCGATCGGTCCGCTCTAAACAGAGCATGACCAAGGGGTGTCACTGCCGAGTCAAGGGTAGTGGCATCTAACCACGTTTCCGTAAAACACAGTATAGAGGCGGCTCTGATTTATCGTTTGTAAGTCAACGGGTGAAAGAGTTCGTTTGTTTTGTTCCTCATTGATCGCACATTTGCTAGGACGACAGCAGGGAGTGGTGGTCGAAGGCTGCGCCGGCGACATCTACAGGGTGCGCCCTCGCGTCTACCCCGCTTGCGTGTGCGGCATGAAGCGTTGTGTTGTGTATGACCCGTGTTGTCAACAGAAAAAGTGTCCTCCAAAGTAAAGGTTGGTCTGTACTCACAGTTCGTGGATTCCCTGATGCTAAATAGATCTACATGATCATACATATATACACATATAGATTTAAACACGGGCACAATCATCGAAAACACAAACAATCATTCACCGCCACTATGTGTCGCCATGCACCGGCGCCAATTTCGATTGGTATTTTATTACATATGTATGTTTTGTTTTGATCTTTTATGTTGCTTCTGGTAGTAGCGTAAAGACGACAGACTGGGGAGATTGATTTAATATGATATACTTAACTTTGTAAATAATATCGGTATTGACAGGATCCAAACAAATGTAAACTTTGACTTTAGAAAATTATACAATGAAATTAATCATTGCGGAGATGAAATGTATCATGATTCCCCATTTACAAAAAATACAAATGGTTATAAATATTTTATTCCAACTGAATTCTCAAAAGTTTTCCACTGTGACAACATATATCTATCGATGTTATGTATGAATTGTCGCAGTTTAGAGGCACTTTTTACTTATTAGCTTTACTTAGTACTTTTTAGCTTATCTTCAAATCGCTTCAAACTTGATTTAATTGGTTTAACAGAAATATTTATAATTCGTGATTCCTAGCAATACAAATAAGTGGCTACCAAAATATATTTTTTAATACAAGATTACAAAATGATGATGGCATGGTAGAGTTGGAATATATATATAAATTAACGAAAGCTTGATCTACTCTAAACGTGAAGATCTTTCTATGTTTATTCCCCATGTTTTAAAGCTATATTTTTTGAAGTTCAAGGTAATCATAATAAACCTTTTATAGTTGGTGTAATTTATCATCCTAACTGTGCTCCTCGTGCAGATATCGATATGTTTATAAGTAAAATAATATAAATACAGGATAATGTATCAAATGAATCTGCTTATTTAATGGGCGACTATGGCATTAATTTGCTAAACTGTGTCACCCAACAAAAAACCGATGACTTCATAGATTAAGTAATATCCCAAGGATTTATTCCACATATAACCAAACCAACATGAATGACATCATATTCGGCAACACTTACAGATCACTTATTTTCAAATCATGCTCATCCTAGTTATCAATCGGGGATTATTATCACTGATTTAACCGATCATTTTGGAATATTTCATATACTTTATGGTACACCACGTCCACAAAAATCAGTATATAGGCAGGTACGACAGTTTACCCAAAAAACATTGCATCATTTACAAATCTATTACATATGGCTGATTACTCAACTGTACTATCCACTGCCGATGCGAATGAAGCTTATGATAATTTTATGATAATGTGCTAATTACTTTTCGAAATATCTAGTACTAGATCATCAGATATTCATAGAAAACCCGAGGGGTTGGAGACGGTGCGTTGTGTGTGGAGGAAGAAATAATATGACAATTTTAATGACACTAATACTTAAATTTATCTTTCGCCAAGAGATATTTGAGTCCCATGCCATATTTGTAACCTTTTCTCGTGTTTAAAAATGTAGGCCTCCCCTCTAACTCAACAAGGCCCCGAGCTATAAATCGGACTCTAATATACACATGCAGAAACTTCAAAATTATCTCCTCTGTGTTGGGATGGTACATATAGTGGACCACGGGTGCCTTGTGTTGGACCAGTGGTCCAACACAGGGCACCCGGACTGGTCCAATATCGGTTGAAGGCATAATTAACTTCCTCGATGTGATTCTCCAAGATTGTACAGTATTCCGTCTTCATGCCCCCCATGCACGTTATGCAGACTTCCTACGACTTTCCGTTGTAATCGTGTACAATCTATTATGTAACCGGCTTTGCACCACACCTTCAAAGTTGGTTAAATAATATAACGAGGTGGATCAAAATCAACCAGATACGAGCATGAATAGTTTTACTGTATATATCCATGACGTACTAAGAACAATTTCAAATGAAAGAACGAAATGCACATTAATGGTAGATTTCAATATAGACTTACCAACAACTGACACTAATCATCAAACAGCATGTTTGCAAACATGTTTTATCCATCAATTAGTAGACCGACCAAGATCACACATAAATCTCCAACACACATTGATAATACCAAAACCAACATTCATGAATATTCCATTAAATCTGGCATGCTGTGTAATTACATATCAGACCACTTCCCAATATTGAGCTTCTATAAAATAGGCTTAACAAACGAAAACAAATACAAATTTATAATCAAATGTATGAACTATACAAAATGAAATATAAAATTTGAAAATGCAAACTAGGGAGACATATGAAATGACCCAAACAATAACACTTCAAACAATACATTCCTTGTAATACTAATATTTGGAACAACATCAAATTAAGAACAAACAAAAGCGAATGGCTCACTAAATGTATATAAACATCCTGCAAGGAAAAAATCGTCTATACAAAATCTCTAAATGTAATCCAACAACTGAAAATGAGCAGGCTTTTTGTATGACCCGAATCCAATTTTCATGAAATTCAGCAGAGTTTTTGGCTTACACGAGTACATAAAAATTGCAAATTAAAAGATGTAGGATCAAACAGACTGTGCATCATTTCATTGTAATATAATTACTATTTTAACATATATGTACACACGGATTCGTAAGGCACCCCACACACACGCACGCGCGCGCACACACGCACACGCACACGCACACGCACACGCACACGCACACGCACACGCACACGCACACACACACACACATACACACACACACGTTCACGAACATACTACCCACATTGCTGTGATATTTCTGTAGCTTCCTTGGCAGGCATCTGGAAATTCTCACTCGTCGAAAGGAGTACCAGTACGTCTTGAATGTTGATGGTCATCAGAACATCATCACCATCAACCTCGGCATCATTGCCAACGAGCAAAACCCTCTCAACTGCTTCCCGAATTACCAGTTTTGCATGACAAATGTAAACCTAAATATTATTTAACACTAACAAATCAAATAAACTGAGATCTTATTTTACAACACAACATTGCAATGTCACACCCAGGCTTCAGACATAATTATTCTGTTTAGTCTGCGTGCATATCTTGTGCTGACACAACATTGCAATGTCACACCCAGGCGGCAGACATAATTATTCAACATGAGCTTTCTTTATTTTTGAACACAATGTAGAGATATGATGTAAATGTAACACATTTGTAAGAATTATTACTGAACAATTAAGAACAGGACTTCAACTTATGCACTGTTAATCCTTAGCAAGGACAGTCTTCTTCCTTTCAAACAAATCTTCAACAGCACTTCCGTCATCCGATGTCAACAGCCGAGTGGGAAGCGGAGAAGCTGTAGTTCTGGAGGCGCGGCGGCTAAACATCTTCAACAGCACCCCCATCAAAACAAAATACAATATTGGTAATCTGACTGAATTGTAGATATTATTCGAATATACCTAGGGGATGTGTGTTAATGCATTAAACCAGTGTTTCTCAACAGGTGTGTCCCGGCACGCAGATATGACATAACAAATCTCTAGTGCGCCGCGGAACTAGAAGAACAATATCGTGTATATAGTGATAAATTATCAAACAACGTGATCGTTCCGAAAGACCCTATTCTGCTAGACACTCATTTTCGTCGACAGGAACACCAGTTCGTTCAATCGGTTGTTGCAGTAGCCTTACATCACTGCGCAAGACGTCACTTTTATACAGAATGAATATTCAATTCAATATGTTTTATTTAAATAAACAAACATTCAAACAAGTACTATAGTCTGCAATCGCCTGATAATATGGTGACATATACAAGTATGTATATCATGTGATTTGATAGGAATATACAAGATGTTTAAAACAAACTTGTAGTTAATGTATCGCCTAAATATATAATTCTGTTAATCACAGTACATATATTATCATATGAATATGTGTATATAGCACACATTTCAAATGCCTACATATATTAAAAAAACAAATAAATAAATAAAATAAAACAATAATAACGTACTTCACACAGTCATATTAATAATGTTATGGTTAGTGCAAAATAAATCAATAAATATACAAATTAATCGAATTCTGATATATCAGAACCAGTTGCAGTAATAAATACAACATGTATAGCTGGTAGGGAGAAAGTAAACTTTTTCCAGATGCAGCTAAACCACTTGCTCTAGAAATGGATTAGGCGCCATCAGCGTCTTGTCACGTTATTATTTTATTATTGTTGTTATTATTATTATTAGGGGATGTGTACCAATATTAAACTACCTACCGTCTGAGCCATCTTTCCCCATTCCTGTACGTGATACCGAGGACTATTAAAGGTCAGTCCATGAGTTACTACAAGCTCTCTGTACGGGTAGGAAGTGCAAAAAAAGTGTTGTTCTTGATAGGGCCAACTTGAGTAAAATGTGATATGTATTGGACTACAGCGGTCCTAATATTGGATCAAGTAGTCCAATGTAGGTGCTTCTACTTCATTATAAGTCAAATGTCAATTATTGATGCTTTGAAAGAAACCAAGGTTCAACAAACACTTAGGTGTAACAGATCAGACTCACCCACTGCAATGTATACTCTACACCGACAGACACCACCGTAACGTGACAATCACCTAAATTTGAAATATTCCTATTACGTCAGACTGACACCTTCAAACCCGAATACAATCGAATGTGCTGACACACTAGCTGACTAACACAGACCCGACCCGAATCAGTCAACACCGACTGGCCTGGCCTGGTCGGGCGAAAGAAACGCCATTGTATTCCTGTGACGTTTGGCGTAGAATGTCACTATCATAAGTGTGATGACTTGTTAAAATAAAAAGGCTGAGAGACAAAAAGAGAAGAGAACGAGTGGGAGAAGGGGGGAGAGAGAGAGAGTGAGGTAGAGGGGAGAGAGATAGGGAGAGACAGAGAGAGGAAGAAAGAGAGAGCAAGAAGAGAGAGGGACAGCGACAGGAAGAGCGAGGGAGAGGGAGAGAGAGAGAGAGAGAGAGAGAGAGAGAGAGAGAGAGAGAGAGAGAGTGAGAGCGAGAAGAGAAGAGAGAGAGAGAGAGAGAGAGAAGGGAGAGAGAGGGAGAGGGAGAGACAGAAAGAGAGAGGGAGAGAGAGAACGAGCGAGAGAGAGAGAGAGGGACAGAGCGAGAAGTGAAAGATAGAGAGCGAGTGGGAGAGTGAGGGGGATAGAGATGGAGAGACAGTAATAGAGAGAGAGTGAGCGAGAGAGAGAGAGAGAGAGAGAGAGAGAGAGAGACAAGAGAGAGAGAGAGAGAGTGAGAGCGAGAAGAGAGAGAGAGAGAGAGCGAGTGGGTG
>OZ023211.1:27044235-27094235 GCA_963995525.1 Escarpia spicata
ATACATAAATACAAAAAGTGAAAAACGTACGTTCTTGTATAGTGCAGTATCCAGTCTTCAGGACTGCTCAAAGCTCTTTACATTACGTACAATATATAAGAAGATAAATAACGAGACAACGCCGTCGCGACTATCAACACATCACGCCTATCCTCGTCGTGGTTCACTGGCTGCCGGTCCAATGGCGGGTCAACTTCAAGTCTCTTGTGTTGACATACTGCGCATCACACCATCTCGCGCCGGCGTACATTGTCGACTTGATCTCGCCGTATACATGAGGGAGCCGGCTTCGTTCCGCTGACAGCAATCTACTAACTATGCCACGCTACGACATGGAACGATACGGTCGACGGGGTTTCTCCGTGACGGCACCGCACCGTTGTATATACGTGACGCTCACTCTAACGAACTGTTTAAGTCTCAGTTAATGACACATCTTTTCAAGAATGCATTTCAGGATTATTTAAAAATATTTTAATTCTAACGTCACTACATGGTTTATTTTATACTGCATTTTAAGTATCTATTAAGTTGATTGATTTTAAAGCAGCAATTTTTAGATTGTTAAGTTTACTCAATATTTAGCCGATACATTATGTTATATAAATTATTTATTTATAAATGTATATTTAAATTTCGCATTATGTTCTTAATATATTATACTTTATATATATATAATAATTAATGAATTGTAGCGATTATGTTTTTAGAATGTTGTATTTTAGGCACATTTGAATAGTTTTTATATCCAGAGATATGGCGCTATATAAATAAAATTTATTATTAGTATTATTAGAAGAAGATAGTGGAAAATGGATGAATATGGAGAAAGATCGAATCTGACAGACGAGGACTACAGAGTTCGAACGATAAAAGAAAGAATATATTTTAATGTAGACGTTAAACTACAGAAGACATTATTGCGAAATTAGCACGAATCGCTGTTCTGTTCTTATCCATCCTCGAATAATTTAGTGAGATTCAATAGCCGGGTTGTTCTGGACTTGCTAGGTCTGATACCTGCTTTCTCGGGATTGAAATGCTGATCCGCAAAGGACGTCAAACAATGTACAATGATTCTCTTGAATAGTTCTGTATGAATGACCAAGAAAGGAGATGGACCGAAAGCTCTTGGAATGTGAGGGTGGGTTGCAGGGATGGGTTCAAGTACTCGAGTATTTGAGTACTTGTGGAGTTAAGTACAGCAAGTACTGTACTTGGACTCGTAGTTGTACTTGCAATTATGATGAGTGCAGTACTTGGACTTGTACTTGATCGTCTAAGTACATGGACTTGACAAGCATTTCTGCTTGTTTGTTCTAGATAATCTGGAATATAATATATCACGTTTAATGCTTTCAAAGTACAATTTCACGGACACACGTCGCCGTAATCATCATGTCCAGGCACAGTACATTGTTTATGAATTGTCTCCTTATCATGTCCAGTATGTAGTATATTAGATTAATAACATTCAACCACTGTCGAAGCCATATTATCTCCCCGAGTCTGTCAGCCATTTTTGCAAATTTACGCAACCACAGCACAATTTATCGCATTTGTTCTGGGTGTCTTTCCTGTTCTGCTGCTGTGACTGTATAGCGTGGTCGAAGTGAAATGGTTGGGTGATATTTCATCGTCTCGTCGCTCTAACGTCGATGCGGTTGCTGCCGCTGGGTTGGAGGCTTGCCAAAAGGTCCGATATCGTCTTCTTGCCAAGGACTGCCTTCGCCGTGTACTTTTTTGTGTGTGCTTGGTATGATTCATTGTTAATTTCATCGCTCTCCCTGTACGTTTCCTGCTCCTAGGCTCTTTCGACCTTTTAGGCGACGATACTGTTGGAATATAATTATATAGTGTATGTTTCTGTAGAAATGAGTAAGGTGGGGTCGAATTAGTTCGTACATGCCTAACATACGTCAAGTATTACGGGTGTGGGGGGCTTGGTGTATGATAAAATTGCAAATCCAGCGCCACGTCTTGGTTGTTGTGGTAGTTGGAGGGGGGGGGGCGTGGGTGTGTTAAACCAAAGATAAACGTACAACATCGTTGTACTTGCTAAGGGCTTGTCACACAGGCGAATATTCGTTGGATTTTAGTAAACACAAAGCTTCCAAAGATCGATTACAAAACCAAGTAAGACGTGAGCGTTTATTGTAGGCAAATGAGAAAGACGACCGTCCTCTGTAGTTTCATCTTGTCCCACAATGTGTTGTCTGTTCTTTCAAGCCGTGATTATACCCAGTGCTTTAATAAGGAAGAGAAACAAAATGAATGCGTGCATGCGTGCGTGCGTGCGTGCGTCTGTGCGTATGTGCGTATGTGCTTATGTGTGCATGTGTGCATGTGTATGTATGTATGTATGTATGTATGTATGTATGTATGTATGAATGTATGTATGTATGTATGTATGTATGTATGTATGTATGTATGTATGCATGTATGTATGCATGAATGTATATACGTATGTATGTAAGTGTGTGTGTGCGTTCGGGCGTCTGTGTGTGTGCGTGCGTATGTGCGTGCGTGTGCGTACGTGAGTGAGAGTGAGTGCATGTCGAGCGCCACTTTCTCCCGTAGACGGGCTTCATGCACTGATGTCCGCATCCGTTGGAGCAGCACAGCATCCCGCGCTTTGCACAGTTATTGCACATCTCGGCACAGAGTCCTTGTCCAACAGAGAGTGGACATCGATCAGGCACCGGCGCTGAAAGGTTCCCTGATACGGTTACAATGCGCCCTCATTATATATTTACATTTTGAAATGAACTAAATGTATTATAATAATCTGCGAATCGTTAATTTTGGATGGACTTTCGGTGAAGCTATACCATCCCTGCAGAAGGTACATCAACCTTGCAGAGTTTGATACTGGGCAGAAAATTTACACATGCATAGTGTTAAGTTGTAGAACTTAAGTACATGATTCCACCAGGTTCTGCCACCTATTGACTATGTTTGTAGTTAGTTTCTACCCCTAATTCTTCCGTCACTTCCCGATCAACCACGTTTGAATAAAAATGATATCTATTTATATTGTTATCAATCTACTGTTTTCCATCGTCACCATGAGCCATCCATTAATACATAGGAACGACCAGTACTGAATTATAGTCGCTGATGCTACGTAACAGCTGTGTGTCAATAATGTATTCAAGTTCAGCCAATGTTATACCAGACAAATTTACATTAAGGTATTTTGCGAATTCTACGTATCGTTAACGAGAAAGGGTTTTTGTTTATATTTAAAAATAAAAACATCTTCATAAAGTGGCAATGTATTCAGTTAATCGTTCAACAGAACAGTTTCCAAAGCGTTACCAAAACACTTACGTGGAGGTTGGCAGGTACACATGGGGCATCCATTCTTGTCTATCTTGAATCTCGTACTTGCAGTAAATACGGCACATGACGAGACTACACCTCTGTGTCTTCGTCCGGCATATCTTCATGCAGGCAATCTGGCTGGAGAAGCGGTTCCTATTGCCACCGCAACTGCCGTAGACGAATCTCTCGCACACGCCCGTCTTCTTGTTGTAGAACCAACTTGGCATATAGGCCTTGCATAGCCCTTTCACCGCAGGCAGGTAGCAGTAGTCAGGTCGACGAGCTGCATTGGAACAGGTCCACAGTTACTGTATACGAAACGGTGTAATGAGACAAAAACGGAGAGAGACAGCGATAGAGAGCAAGAGAAAGAGAGAGAGAGAGAGAGAGAGAGAGAGAGAGAGAGCGAGAGAGAGATAGAGAGAGACGCAGACAGACAGACAGACAGACAGACAGACAGACATACAGACAGACAGACAGAGAGAGCAAGAGAGAAAGAGAGAGAGAGCGAGAGAGAGAGAGAAAAAAAGAGAGAGAGAGAGACCGAGAGAGAGAGAGAGAGAGAGAGAGAGAGAGAGAGAGAGAGAGAGAGAGAGAGAGAGAGAGAGAGAGAGAGAGAGGGGGATATATTGTGAAATGCCTATCACTGAAAAGGGCAAAGAATGTTTCTTTACAGAGAGCAACAATTTCATCTTCAAACAGGAGAATTTCGAAGAAAGGAAGATCGATAGCCGACATTCAATAGGTGATACATATGAGTCAACAGGGTTGGCTGTGCTGAGGTTCTATCCCTGCGCAACCCCAAAACCAGATTATGCTATTGTGACCAACAGTGAAGATCTCGGTGCAATCAATTCAGCACCCAAGGCTCCACAGACTACCCTTAAGTCAGTGGGTGGCTCCTCGAGCATAACTCGTACAGTGACCACAGCAGATGTGTCCCCAAGCTGCCTAGCTGGCTCCACAAGCATGCCCCACAGAGTCTCCACAGAAAATGTGTCCATGGAACCGCTTGCTGGTGTCCCAGTCAATGACCTGGATGTGCCAGAGACCATGTGCACCACACGTGCAGGTAGCTCTGCTGCTGGTATTTCCATGACTGTGTTCAAACTCCCACCATGCTTCAGCGGGCACAGTTTCCAGAGGAACCCCACTCCTTTCAGTTAATGGTTGAGGGATCCGATGCAACTCTAAATCCAGAGAGCTTCTTTTGAAAGCCTAAAATCCCCGTAACTTCTACCCCCAGAAAAGACACCAGCTCACCCGCTTTTGTTGATCTCGGCACTCTAACACTGCAGGCACGGGCATATCTTTTGGGTCCTGTTGGACCAGGAATGAGCCAGATAACTTGTTTGATGAAGCAGTGTCACCAATGGGGCCTCTCCCTATTGATAACGACCTTTTGAACTATGTTGATGACCAGGGTCATCCTGTCGCCTTGGTTGCTAACGCGGCAAACGATAGTGAACCAAACCACGACACCAAGACTCCAGTACAGAAACTCAAACTGTATCGGGGTCATGTTCTGAAAGAACTCACTGAGTTCTATAAGAAGGAGGGTGATTATACAAGATCCCTGGAAGTCCAGATGATCATGCCAAATTGTCTGAGTTATGGGAGGATTTTTATTTGTTGAACACAACGAGTGAGAACGTGACGGTGCCATGCATACGGGACAACACGAAGAAGCAGGATTGGCAAGTCTGTGCAAAGATGCTGGTCCTGGGTTACAAGCAGGAGGGGTACTTTCCATACAAGCTGGCCCAACCTTTTCTGCAGTTTGCTGTGGATGACGATGACACAGTCATCACCAGAGAACACGAGTCGCTGCTCCCTACTTTCATAGAGTACGTATCTGTCTTTGAAAGGGAGCTTTTCGAAGATGCTCTAAAGAACTTCAGTGAAGTCGACAAAGATGCACTGCTCGACGTGTTGGAAACCTACAAAGATATGTCAGGGCTGACAACATCGAGGACATATTGAAAGATGCTGCACACAGAACCCTCATTAAAGCTACCGTTTACATCTGCAGATGTTGGCATCCATTCATTGCAACAATCTCATACCCATCTTGAAGGCCAGCTTGACAGAAATCTGTACGCAGGCACTTCCAACGAGTCGCCGAGGCCATCCTCATGCCCAGCCAAACCAACGAGGCTGAGAGAACGACTGGCAAGCTTCTCTTGAAATTCATCAGAAGCCTTTCAGTAGAGAAGCTGGCAACCTTCATGAGATATGCAGCAGGTAGGAAAGCTAAATCCATGCTTTGTGCTGATCGTATCCCGCAGAGGGAGGATACATTGAGTTTGTTATGGTATGTCTGGCTCTGCCATAGAGATGATCTCGTTGCTTGTCAAATTGCTTCCTGTACATAAGATCTCAACATGAGCCAAATTTGGTGGCGCCATCTGCATTTTGGCGCATTTATGGGTATTTTTCTGATCGGATTAGGACAGTACATGACGATTGTTTTGTGAGCATGTGATATATGCAAAAGCTAAGGAGGATGGTCTTGAAAAGTTTGATGTGTTGATTTGTTATAACCAAACAAGGCGTTTTGTACACTGAATAAGTTTTTGCAGTTAATCTGTTAGTAATACTAGTTAACTAGTTACCTTTATTATTGAGTTGGAATAAAATTGTAAAACACAAGAACTTGATTAATGGAGTCAACTAAACATTCTGAATAAGTTTTTTTTGGTGATGAATCAGTTATTAGTAATGGTCGATCAACCCCGCGGCCTGTAGACTCACGGGCGGCGAATGTCAGAAGGGCAATTCATGATCCAGTTCATTCCTTCTGCCGCTTGGCCTCGGTTTAGCCTAGTTAGTGTACAAAGGTGGTCCTAAAACATCGAATCATTTCATTTTTGTTAAGTAAAATGTTGTGAACTTGTGAACAATGTTGTTGAATAAGAAAAAAACATTACTATTGATTATAAGTTATTATACTGAATCTGTTAGTAATTATAGTTAATAACTTAACTTTATACTTTATATTCAATAGTTAATAGTTAATTTCTTACCTTTATTATTGTGTAGAAAAATATAGTTAAGGTATAGTGACATTATTAGTAGCATCAAAAACGCATTCTAAACACTCTTGATACGCTTTTATGTTTAATATATATTAATAATAGTTTAGTGTCTATATATAACTTTATTATTACACAGGAATTAAATATTAATTAAGGAAGGGCAAAATAGTCATAGTACAGTACCTTTATTAGCGGCTTCAAATCAGTGTCAAGAACACCAACTACATAATGCAGACTACGATCCCATATGTGAGATATGCAACATTTACTGATGGGAATTCTCCGGCGGATACAATTGTGGTCGTGAACGACCGGGTATGTCTAGTTTATCATGGTTTTATTTATTGACTTGCTTAAGCTACTCAGAATGCCTAGAGCTGTTTTGAAATAGTATGTTGGCATTTTAAAGTACTCTAAATTATAGGCATAGGTAGATTTCATTCAATGATAGAGTGTTCTTGACTTCCCGTTCCTGATAATGCTTGCAGGAGCCAACCTAATCCTGAGACAGACGATCACAGTTAGGTTTGTGGAACAGACCGTGTTTGAAAGACGCCCCTTAGCCCACACATACGGATGCATCCTGGAATTAGCCACAAGCTTCAATGCCTATATCGAGTTTCGGACGGAGTGCAATGCAGTCCTGGAAGCGAATGTCTGTGTCATGGATATTGTCTAGCTACATGACGAAATCACGTGGATCTAGAAACCTTATATGAAAGATTTTGGTATGCCCCAGGTGGGCAGTTTTTGTTATATGTAGTTGTAATTGAGGTCTATAAGTTGATGCCAAAATCTGAACCAAAACGACCAATTTTATTTTCTCACGTTAACGAAGTGAAAAAGTGATTGTCGGTCCTGGGGCTAATTTACTTTGCATGTACTAGTATAGATATGGTCCATTAATTTTGAAAATGTTACCATAACTTTGATGTGGCAAAAATACTGACCACAATTTGTGGTATATGTACTAGTATTGTATCTTAATTTTGTAGATTTTATATGACTTTCATCTGACCAGATTTTGAGATATTTGCGTTCTACTTTGTTCTTTTATAAACTTTAATATTATTTTATATATTTTCAGAAGACATTACTTTTCTGACTTGAATACATGTCCATACTACCCAGAAAGCCAATTTTTTCCAGCCGTCGGGCCGACGTAATGTGATAGGATGGACATAGAATGATGTTTTGTCTTGTAACCATGATATTGCTTGTTCATTTTGTTGACTTTGATGTTCAAATGATGTGTTTGACAAACTTGTAGTCTGTATAAGATTGTGCTGCAGCATTCATGCATCGTTTGGTGGAACGTGGAGCATTTGACGTTTAAAAAATCTAGCATCAGGGGAAGATCTTCCAGCCAGTTATAGTCACGATTGCCTGCTTTAAGTTGTGACAAATGTATAGTTTAATTACTACACCATTTTATTATTGATAGTCATTCGTGTATGCAACAGGACTGTAATTATAAGTTGAGGCCTGAAAATGTAATGTAATTGTAATTGGTCATTCCCAAATTAAATGTAATTTTCATTGTCATTGTACCTTGTGTAATTGACCCAGCCCTGATATGCTGAGTGCAGACTCGAGTTCTCGAGCTCAGTCGTTGTTTAGAAGTGATGTTGCCTTCGTTGAGCAGAAAAACCCCCGTTATGTAATGATATTTTTATGCTAGACATGTTTGGTACCATATTTCCACATAGTTAAACATTTTGAAATAAATCATGTTTGATCTTTCTAAAAGTTGTTTTTGCACTTAATACACGGTAAGATGCTTGGGGGTTGTTAACAATGTTCACATGTAACAGCTAAGGCAATAAAGTCAACAAAATCATGATATTGACTGGGAGCTTTCAAGGTCAACATAATTCACGTACAAAAAGCCGACACATGATTTTATATGAATCACTAATGGTAGCCATTCACCCATCTGCAATAGTTTATGAGACGCCAGCCTTAAGACATCCCTGAAACAGTCCTTAATTCGTAGATGTAGTATGGGTACTTCAACTGGACAGTGATGGCCTGACTTTAAGTTCCTGTCTATAAGTCCACCTCCATTCGACATGTCATGAATCACTCTAAGCCCTCTCACAAACCCGTTAAACTCCGATTTCTCTTCTAATGTGCTCTCTGAGATTAACGTACAAGTCCATCTTGTCTTCAGGATTTCTAGTATACTCCCATGTGTTGGTAACTATTATTTGAAGACAGTATTCAAACAACTCCTGATCACATGGAAAGTGACCTTTGAAGTTGCAGTCTTCTTTGCACAAGTTGATTCTTTCTCGTTCCACGCGTTTGAGATGATCCCTGGGTCCATGGACCTCAAGTAGCTGGAACATCAACAGAGGTCGTCCGTGGGTTATATGGTCTTGCTTCGATTTCCTGATCAAATGTCCATCCTACATCTCCGCAACTGCATTAAGATGATCCTGCAATATATGTACAGTCTAAAACATAAGACATTCGTTCAACCACAAATGATGACAGATCTCGGTTCTCTGACAAGTTCTTATTACAGCATGTCTCCTGAGAAATAACCTTCATCTTGCAGGCATCGGAAGAGAGTCATCCAAAACTCTGTGATCTGTTTTCCGAGCTGCCCCCACCACAATTCTATTCACTGATTCGCATTACTTTGGCCAGTTGGGTAACTCTTATCGCCACTAAATACATTGTTATGATGTTTCAGAAACATCTGGAATGATTTCACGTGTCCGTTTTCTGTTCCTCTAACACCTCGCACCAGGATTGGACACCCCCTAAACCTTTCCACCGCCTTCAAGAAGAAGCCCCCGATATACTTCTGGTCGTTTGGTGGTACTGTTTGCCTCAAGCCAAATGATGTTCCTGGAAAAACCATCCACGCACCCACTGATGCAAATACCGTATGGTTTTAGTTTGTCCATACAGTCCAAATGCCACACAAAATTAGGTCCTCGGCCAGAATGACGACGACGGACCAATCGTCGCCTCTTGCGGAAATCCACCCCCTTTGGGTCTATCTCCACCAAAATCCTCCTCACAGTTTCTGTACTGGCAACCATGCCCGCCTGCAATAACTTGAGATGCATCCAACGATAGCCGTCTAATTGACCTGATTCGTGCAGTTGTCTTTCAATAAACTTCTTACTTGGCCCACATCAGTTTGATTTTTGAGACGATATAACTCCACGCGCTGCAGTTCTCGTTGCAGTTGGCGAACACTCATGTTATGGTGGGAAGTTAAAGTTGCTGCAATTTCCGCATGAGTATATCCAAGTTTAAAATATCTCTTGACAGGTTCATCAAAGTCATCCATCCTCAACTAGAAGGTGTAGTTTCTGCCAAGAAAATGTATTATAAAGTTTCTATGGTACCGGCAAAGTGAAATCCCGCTTAAAATGCTACAAACATTCACCAATCTATGATGATGTTGATATTGGAATCTAGTCTTGGTTGCTGAATGACAATTATTAACAGGAAATACATCATAAATTAGGGCGTTATAACGTCGTAATAGGGCGTTAATTCGCCGTAATTGACCATTATAACGCCTTAAATTAGAGCGTTATAACGCTGTCGCGCTTTTATCCGGGTGATGTTTATGTGCATATGTAAGGCGTAATATTTGGCACCAGTATATCACGTAGTGATAAATAATATCCAGTAGTTAAATATGTTTCGATTGTTGTAGTAACACGAGCCTTATAGTTAGAGTACATAACTGTAATTTGCTGTTTCTAATTTGTGACCAAGTTTAAGAATAAGTCACGTGACGTGTGCATGGAGCGGAAACTGTTTTACGACAGAAATTGTTTGTGTCTGTGGGAAGCAAACATTTTATAATTTATGTATTTATATAGACATAATTATATATATATATATATATATATATAATTATGTCTATATACCCCTACACATACATAAATTATAAAATGTATATATATATATATATATATATATATATATAAACATACATAACGCCCAGATAAATGAAAGCGCGACAGTCATAGCTGGTGGTAAATATATTCCCATAGATACGCGCACGCGCAGAAACGCCACCCAGATATTATTTAACGCCCGGACAAATGTAAGCGCGACAACGCCGTAAATTAGGGCGTCGTAACGCAGTAGTAGGGCGTTATAACGCCGTACTAATAGTAGTGATTTTGCTTGGCGGAACTCAGCCACCGTAGGAATAAAATGTTGATCCGCAAAGGACGTCAAACAATTTGCAATGATTCTCTTGAATAGTTGTATACGTGTGACCAAGAAGGGAGATGGACCGATAGCTCTTGGAATGTGGGGGTGGGTGGCAGAGATGGGTTGAAGTACTCGAGAGTACTTTAGTACTTTTGGAGTTAAGTACAGCAAGTACTGTACTTGGACTCGTACTTGTACTTGCCATTTTTCGTTAAGTATTTGGCTCTATCTGAAGGATTGAAAAAAATTGGCTACAGTGAAAATTACTGTATATTTATTCTTATTTTGCACAAAGCTTCATAACATGAAACTTAATTGATGGTGCATGACTCCATGTTGATTGGTTTATATGCATAAAGGGGAGGAGAAACACAGGCACTTACAGGCATGTCAGCTGAGATTTGAAGCCATGAGTCAATTACATGGGATAAACTAACATTAACTAATCTCTTGATCAGTTGTAGTGGCTTCAGATGTTCAGAAACCACCAGTTCAATTGTGGACTTTTATGGTAGACATAATTGCCTTGGCTTAAGATAATTACTGAATAGCAGTCAATTGCAATCTGATCAGAACGTCAGATATGTTGAAATGTAGCGTTCAATATACTTGAGTTTTTTCATGAAATAATTGTACTTGCCTATATTTTTAGAGGAGTTATTGTACTTGGACTTGGCAAAAATGAAAGTATTTGTACTTAAGTACATTGTGCATGTACTTGAACCATCTCTTTGGGGATCTTTGAACTAATGCAACTCTCATGATTTTGCAGATGGATGCAATCAACGCAAACATTTGAGATACTGGTGTCCGGTGAAATTTGTATTCTTCTCAGGTGGGTTAACTATACGTTTATTAACAAATAACTTTTCTGGACGTATAAAATAATTACTTTTGGAATGCCGCGCCTTCGGACCTAGTAATCGTTTCTGGATTTTTATTTCAGGTTCTATATAGAACACCACAATCCAACATGATCATATTCGGTTTACGTGTTGCTTAACATGAGTTTTATATATTATGATCGCACCATTGAAGGAGTTTTGATTAGAGAATCATGTTATGCATTATATTCGAGTAGCTTTGCAAAGTTACTTTACCTTACGTAAAAGTGTTGTCTCTCAGAGAGACAGCTTGACAAAACGAAGCCTATAACAAAGAGAAGTTGTGGAACCATATCTTAATCCTATTGTTAACATAGTACAGGCAACCATCTTTAAAGCAATTTTACATGCCTACACAAAGGAATTGACTGTGACGTGTAAAATAAACTGGTGCAGTGTCGAACACTAGGCAAGGATCACATGAAGCTAACACTGAAATATATACATCAAGAGGATGATCAGACGGTTCAACTCGTTTCTCCTTTTAAACTATCCATAGTAAAATGTATCTATTTCTCGTAACGTTTCGATGGCTTTCAGATCAGGATCGGGATCAGTAAGGGGTGTCGCGGCGCTTGCAGACACTCTCTACTAATTCGCAACGTAAATCGTAACTTGCAAAAATCAACATAAGCACGCGCTGCGAACCGAGCAAATGTTGACGTCATAACAAAATTCCGTACGAATACCTACAGCGGGAAACCGTTTTCTCCGTTTCTGTTATTTACCAGTTTCTTATGCCTTTTGATATTTTTCCCGATCTCACATCAGATACGTCATTAGTCAGATATACAGGTCACACTGGTAGCAAAGGACGTCCGTCGCGTATTGTCATAAAGTTTGACTTTTTGACCACGACTCAGCAGAAATAGGTGGTACCGTGTACCGCGAAATGCTTTTTAAAAAGTCGTTGTCTTACACTTAAATAACAAGTAATATGCACGCCAGTTATGAAATAACTGGTACTGGTTTAGATTTTGGTGCTCGGCAAGAACTGATTGGACCCGTATATGTCGGCTGTAGGACATTCAAGTTTCTATGATCTAAATAGTCTGGAATAAAATCTATCACATGTTTAATGCGTTCAAAGTACAATTTCACGGACACAATTCGCCATAATCACCATGGCCATACACATTACAGTGTTTATAGAACTGTCTGCCTCCTTAACATGTTCAGTATGTAGTACATTAGCGTAATAACATTTATGCAAGCAACAACACAGAGTCCAATATAGTGATGAAAAAAGGCCAAATGAATGACGTTTATTTATTAACGTGATAAGAGAGAAATGTGGGCTCGACATCCCAAGGCCAGGCCTGTGACTGAGCCCATACTAGTCTCCTGTACCTCAGGTTGACAGAGCCCACATTTCGGCACATAAAACAAGCAGTATTGGTATACATGATATCATATATCAAACAATGTCATTACTGCTAAAATCACCAGACCTACTGCACAGTATAATACTAGCCAAGCACACCAGTCAACCATACCAAATCTAAAACCAACACTACCCGCTGACGCATTACACTATACATAACTGAGGCTAAACCTTAAAAGTGGGGTCGATTATGCCTGTCCAACATTTCTAAAATCATCAGTGGAAGAGAAGCGAGCTGTCTCCGCATCAAAACCCCGTGAACACATTGTCCACCTGAACTAAGAAAAAGGGGAAAGCATCGAGATATGCTGATGACCCCTCTTCCACTAATGATGCACATGTGTTATTAAGGCTAAACTCTACAGAAGTGGGCGGGATGGGAGGGACGCAAGACTCTCAACCGAATAATCTGCTCTCTCGAACGAAAGTGGCCGACTTCTCCCAGCGCGCGCTACAACTACGCGCTACTATTATGCGCTGATTGGTCCTTTGCGCCCACGGCTAAGCTGAATTAGCATATAATTATCCATTGGGCCAATCATCACTTGTCTGCATTGTTGCCCGCATAAAAACATGTATGCCGCATCGTGCCGGTGCAGCATACTCTCATTTATGCAAGCAACAACACAGAGTCCAATATAGTGATGAAAAAAGGCCAAATGAATGACGTTTATTTATTAACGTGATAAGAGAGAAATGTGGGCTCGACACAACATTTAACCACTGTCGAAGTCATATGATCTTCCCGAGTCCGTCATTTTTGCTTTCGGTTTTGAATGTGTGTCCTCTTTGTACGTCGAAAATCTAATGAACGGCATTGATTTGATGATTCTCTCGTACTCATTCATCATTTTTTTTATGTCTGCTTATTTGCGTTGTTTATCACAAGTTAACTGTTTGAAGGCATGGGTTGCCAAACAATTCACGCGACCGCAATTTGGGTAATATCTCCTTCATCGAAGTATTTTTCATTTGAACTGACGAGCTTACAGTTCACTGGTGACATTTCCAGAAAATTCCGTCCTGTATTGTCGGTGATTTTAACATCAAATATGACATTGAAACTGAAAAAACGACTACTACTTGAGCTACTCAAGTATTTCAACCTTGTCCAGCATGCCAGTGAAGCCACACATTCAGCTGGTCACACACTGGATTTCGTAATTACGCACGATGACGATAATCTTGCCACCGCTGTGCACGTCGTTCCGTTATCAATATCTGATCATCACGTCGTGCGCTGTATCATTGCTGTCAGTAGACCACCTAAGACACCAACATAGGTACTCAAGCGTAACTACCGCTCGTTTGACGCTGACACATTCAACCTCGACGTAAGAACAACACGTGATTTGCTAGCCGATGCTGCATTAACATCAAAAGCTGTAGAACTTGTGTCACGCTACAACACTGACTTAATGAAAGTCATAGACAAACATGCGCTTGTGCGCCCGACTATCGTCCGAGGCCACGAACTCAATCCGTGGTATAACAGTGACATTGACGATGCGAGAAGACAAAGGGTAAGATGGAGTTGTTGTGGAGGCTTTCGAAAATGGAAGTCCATCGCCAAATGTTTGTTGCTGCACGCGATGAGTGCAATAACATTATATTTCTCACAAAGACGAAGTACTACCAGGACAAGTTGCTAAATGCTGACAACAAGAACTATATAAAATCGTCAGTTCTCCCAGTGGGAAGCCACCACTTGCGTACGCAGAACATACCTGCGCCTTTGCTGCAATGCATTATCCGTCTATTTTGAAACTAAGGTTGCCGGAATTCGCAGTGAGTTACACGTTGCCCGACAGCGCATCACGCCGCCGTACGAACCGCGTTGCTACGTGACGCCGATTGACAGTTTCACGCCAACAACAGTTTGTGAAGTAACATCTATCATCAGAGCGAAGTATAAAACGTCCACACTTGATCCTCTGTCCTCTGAACATTCAACTGGTCAACCAATCACTGACTGATCCTCTTCAATCTGCATACAAGCATCATTCAACGGAGACCGCCCTACTTTGCGTGGTAAACGAAATTAGGACGGCCCTTGACCGTAGACAAGGCACTGTCGTCATGCTCATCGAACTACCCGCTGCTTTCAATACGATCGACGAAATACTTTTCAATCTACAACGGCGCTATGGCGTCGCCGGAGTTGTATTACGCTGGGTTGAGTCGTACGTTTGTGATCGCAGGCAAAGTGTTGTTGTTGGTAGCGCAATTTCAAGCGAAACGACTCTGCACACTGGTGTACCGCAAGGATCAGTGTTAGGTCCAATGCTGTTTTCTTTATATGTGCAGCCGATCGGTGACATAATTCGTAACCATCATTTGAAATATCACCATTATTCCGATGACTTACAATTGTTATGTCATTTTTACTTGAATGTCATTTCTCTTACTACCGCTGTGCAGCGTGTCGAGCAGTGCATCGACGACATCAAATCATGGATGACGTTCAACGACTTGCTGATGAGTGATACAAAAACCGAGGTTCTACCGGTTGTACCCAGGTCGGCATCTGATTTGGTTGCTGGACTGCATGTGCGCGTTGGATCTGAAGTCGTCTGTGCTGTCGAATGTTTGCGATATCTTGGTGTTTACTTAGATAAACATCTTGACATGACGGCGCAGATTTCTCGTACTTGTTCACTGCATTTACGTAACATCGGCCAAATTCACCGTTACCTGCCACAGCAGACAACAGAACGTGTTATACAATGCAATTCGCTTCTGTTTGGCACTTCTGCCAAGAACATCGGCAGGCTGCAGCGACTGCAGAATGCTGCTGTTCGTCTAATAACTCGGCGTGCGCGATGCGACAGTGCATTACCACTACTGCGCCAACTCCACTGGCTGCCTGTCCTGCAACGAATTACCTACAAAATGGCAGAGCTTACATATAAGGCGTTAAATGCTGAACTCTCGCTACCATATATGCAGTCACTTGTATCAGGTTATAAACCAGCCAGACACCTTCGTTCTGCTGAGGGTAACAATCTTGTCGTTGCGAGAGCACGAACCAAAGCTGGTGAATGCGCATTCGTCCACGTTGCCGCTACAATATGGAATGATCTACCAACTACTGTTACTTCTAAAACGTCCCAGCAATCTTTCAAGGCAGCCTTACAAACTCACCTTTTCATTACGGAGTGCACAGCTTGAAAGACCACAACAACATTTTTATTCTAAGTTATTCATATTTTATCTTGATCTTTTTAACAGCCGAAAGAACATTTTACATACTTACTTTACTATGAGAATTGTTTTCTTTTTAGTATATTGATGTTTGCACAGCATTATTATCTTAATTTGTTTATTCTTTTTTATATTTAAATTTGTTAAATTTATATTTGAGTTTTATGTAAAACGCTATGAACGTTATGGATATGGCGCTATATAAAATAAAGATTATTATTATAAACGGTAACTAACACATTCTGGATAATTATTCCACTGATATTTAATTTGATCGCGACACGATAGGTGGCACCACAGTATCGATTTATATTCCCGCGATCCGTGGAGTCGAGTAAGCCAAAGGTTGATCCATACTTTAACGTTTTTTGGGACAGCAAATTTATGCAACCACAGCACAATTGACCGCATTTTTCGGATTTTCTTTCCTGCTCTGCTGCTGTGAGTGTATAGCCTCATCGAGGTGGAATGGTGGGGGGGACATTTCTTCGTCTCGTCGCTCTAATATCGATGCGGTTGTTGTTACTGGGTTGAAGGCTTGCCTCAAGGTCCGACATCGACTTCTTTCCAAGGACTGCCTTCAACGCGTACTTTTCCTGGGTGTGTTTGGTATTATTCATTGCTTAATTTTATCACACCCCCTGTACGTACGAACTTAGGTGGAGGATGGCAGGAACATATGGGGCATCCATTCTTGTCTTTCTTGTAGCCGTACTTGCAGTAGAAATTGCACATGACGGATCTACACGCCTGTTTCTTCGCCCGACATATCTTTATGCAGGCAGTTTGGCTGAAGAAGCGGTTCGTGTTGCCACCGCAACCGCCGTAGACGAATCTCTCGCACAAGCCCGTCCTCCAGTTGTAGAACCAACTTGGCACGTGGTCGTGACATGGCCCTATCACCGCAGGTAGGTCGCAGTAGTCCGGCCGAGGAGCTGCATGGGAACAATACCACAGTTACTGTATATATATATATATATATATATATATATATATATGTATATAGATATATATGTAAAGAGAGAGAGAGAGAGAGAGAAGGAGAGGGAGATGGATGGAGAGAAAGGGATATACATGAATATATATATATATATATATATATATACTTATAGATATATATATATATACACACACATATATATATATATATATATATATATATATATATATATATATATATATATATATATAAAGAGAGAAAGAGAGAGATAGAGAGGAAAAGATGAATGTAAACAAATATATATATACATATACACACAGACACACAGACAGACAGACAGACGGGCAGACGGGCAGACGGACAGACGGACGGGCGGACGGGCGGACGGGCGGGCGAACAGACATACATACATATATACATACATACATACATACATACATACGTACATACTTACATACATACATGCAGACAGACAGACAGACGAACATACATACATACAGAGAGACAGTCAGACAGACAGACAGGCAGACATACACACAGACAGACAAGACAGACAGACAGACAGACAGGCAGACAGACAGACAGACAGACGGAATTGAACATCAAAGAGCTTTGCGTTAAAGCAACTCGTTGTACTAAGTTCAAAACCTCTACCCTCCAAAACACTAAGGTAATCGTTTGAACTTAGGCTCAAAACATTCCATAGTGTTTCCAAATTATGTTCAAAACTCTCAGTGCCGAATTTTAATTAATTGTCCACACGTGTTTTTGTCAGACTTGGGTTCAACCTCGAGGTTCAAATGCGAGAATACCGACATATTTTCAACATGAAAAGAGTGCTTTGGACACCCCACACCGGCGTCTGTTATTTTACCAAAAGAGTTGTTTATTATCTGCTAGTATCTGACCATTTTGTTTATATTTTGCGGAAGAAAAATATAATTGCGAATACTGGTTCAGTTTCGTTAAACGCAATTTCGCGGGCATTATGCCTTCGACATATATATGTTCTAGTCTTAAGTAGAGTATGCTAATTAGTTAAAAAAACGCGGAATAAGCAACCACCCTTTAAAACATATAATCTAATAGTCCGGATATAGGACAACATTTGTAGTGACGTAACCAAAGGCGGTAAAGAGTGCTATCTGTAGTACCGCAGCCTGTCATCAGTTGGTTGGATATTGTTGTCTATTCATGAAATTCAATCATCTCAAAATGGAAACCATGCTCTATTACCTATCATCATATCTGTTTTGTCTACTACACTGTATAATTTTGTTGTACCATTTATTTATAGTTCAACGAACTGTCACTAGTGGCGTAGGCAGGATTTTGTATTGGAGGGGACCATCCGGCATCCAAGCAAGCAGTGAGCAATTACATGTAGCTACCAGTGCAACAAAAACTTTCATAGTAGCCGACAAACTAAGAGAAAAACGACACAATACCAGAAAGACACAAACTCACACAGCCCCTACATAATATCCACCTACCGCCGCCATATTTCCCATACTGCATCTCCCAAATCTACAGACAAGCAACATGACATATACCAACACTTAGTTACTTACTCCGATGAAGCAATAAACATTTGTACCTTAACATGGATAATGAGGCGCTGGCGTTCAACCAATAACTACACTACGACGGCGGCGTCGAGTGAGCTTCACAAAAATGTCTGTGTCATGTGTCGCTTGTTAAACTGAATAAATTCACAATACGAAGTTCCGACTACCCAGTGGAAAATCGACTAGATAAATTGCTTTGGCTGCAACGTGCAACGTGGTCTTAGTTCCAGTAACTAATCGTCTTGCCGTGCAACTCTCATTTTGCATCCGTGCATGTGTTGATATATTAATAGGCATTAGCCATCAAGCACATTGTGAATAATGATATTTTCGTTGCCCTGTCACCTCTTGAGCTACAGCCTGCTGGATGCTTATTGCCTACGGCAGAAGCGGTGGATTCCTCCACTTTAGGTAACTTAATCCCATATGAATGATGACAAATTTCTTTGTCAAAGGGTAGGACAGGGAAGTCCTACACGGGCACCCCTATAACCTATGTACCTTATCACTCTATGAATCAGGCAACCACTTACAGGTCCTCAGTCCTCTACCCTCCTAATTTTCCGGCAATGACCCCCCCTTCTAGCTACGCCACTGACTGTCACTCACCCGAAGGTACTGGTTTCATACACGCATGTCCGCATCCGTTCGAGCAGCACAACATGCCTCGTGCGGCACAGTTGAAACACCGCTCGACGCAGATGCCAACACTTCTGACTGGTGGACATCTTCCGGGTAGCGCAGGCGGTGTTGCTGCAATTGGCGAGGACATTGATTCAACATTAGTGGCTTATATAGAATCGCAGAGAGGGAGACAAAGTGATCAACCTTAATCGCCCATTAGTTGTCCATGTTAACATGCAGTGATGCAACACGTTATGCTATAGACACAAGGTGCCAAAGAGGGAATAGCTCAACGCACCTTAAATACGCCACTGTTCATAATGCGTATAACAAAAGGTATCAGTAAACGTGCATGTTTTACAAATACAACTAGTCTGTAACGAGTGCACGGGCTTATGAATGGACTGGTTCCGAATATACAGTCAAACCTCGCTTAAAGCGGCCCGTCCGCTAAGGAAACTCGTTCCAGTCGCGATCAATAGGCGCGTTTTCTATGCGTCTTGACCTCGTCTCGAGCATCTCGTCTAGGCGCGTCTCCTGCCAGTCTCCTGTCAGTTCCGACGTGATGTATCCCCACACCAAGGAAGCGAGTCGTCATCTCGGTCATGACTCTAAGCAATCTAATTTGTAGCCAATTAATATATTTTCAGACGTGCGAAATTTTATTTTGTGGACAGAAAGACACATTGAAGGCATGTGTTTGGCTGGGGATTCCCCTTCCACCCGTTAGATTTTGTCAAACTTATTATTTTGTTAACGAAACACTACTATGTTCATAATTTATTTTGGATAAAAGTGTCTATAAAATAACACAAGTCAAAATGACACAAGTTTGTACCTATCACATACTGAAAGATTAGACAACATATATACACACGCTATATTATCGCGCTATTCGCGGGAAAACACAGGCCCGTCTCTGGCATATTCGTCAACGTCCTCCAACGAGAGCTGAAAGTAACGAATTGCTCGCTTTCTTCTTCATGTATAAAACGCTGCCATACCGCCATATTTTTGATGTTTGTTCAATTGAACGCGTGCATTGATCCGTCTTGCTTCGAGACGCCGTCTCGTTGGTGTGCGGGTACATCACAGATGAAGAGTCGTGACGAGACTGTCGTGGCGACCTCATTTGTTAAAAATAGTCCCGTTAAATAAATTGCTATTCAAGTCCCTGGCCCAATCCCGCTATTACCATTAAAAGTGAGTTTCCACTGTATGTTGTATAGCTAATTTTAGTAAAAAATAATGCTAAAAAATACAAAAATACAAACCACCTGCAGAGCCACCTGCGTAAGCCACCAGTAACAGAAATAGGCACCAGTTGAGCCGCATGTTTATCTGAAACAACGACAACATGTATGGAACAATAAATAAAAGTTATTTGTGTCATGATGCACAGTTAGTGTAACAAGATAGTGCCTTGAAAAAACAGAAGAACCAACTGTTAATCATCCGGTAAATGTAATGATAATGTAGTGTAGAGAAACGGATCACTGATAAACGCAGCACTGTCAATATAAGACGGAATCTGTATTTGATATGCGCAAAAATAATGACGAAGTACGTGTAGACCTATACTCCAAACATACGTCTCATAAACAAACAGCATTCTTAAAAAGTAGATGGTATGGTTAACTTGTTTATACAGCGTCAGTAATTTACATGTTTTAATTATCATTTAGTTTTAAGGCACTATAATAATAATAATACATTTATTCGTATAAAATTGTACAATTCAACTAAATCAATGTATATAAGTTACTGTGTACATAAAACAGTAAGCAATGAGCGCAGCTCGTCAATGGCTAAAAAAGAAGAGCTACCCACATTATTTATATTATGTAATACATCTTTTGCAAATGAGACTCTACATACTAGTTCATCATCCAGCCCCTCCTGGTAGTGGTCTTGAATCATACCATAACACTGATTAGACTTCATTCGAAAGAATGTCATGGCATCAAGTTTGAATTTGGACATGATATAGTTAAAACTTTTAGAAATATATGACCCACTACCTTGAAAGGCTAGATGAGAGAGAATTTTCAAACTGGAGTTACTGCATTTCAAGCAACTCTGCATAAATCGTACCATTCGATTCATAATTTGAATTTGAATCGGTAAACAGTCTGCTAAAAGTGGCACCATATTACAATGCGTGCAAACTGGTAGATTAAACAGTTTTCTGATACCTTTGCGCCACGTAGTATAAAACATATCAAGATGTTTGTTTTGCAAGTTCCACAGACATACACCATAGAAAGATGTACAGTACGACATATATAATTGACGTTTTATGTTTATATTACAAAACCCAAAATTAGCAGATAATGCATTTACACGCCATATAAAATCATGACACATATCTTTTACCATAGCCTGGTGAGCGTCAGGACCAATAACGTGGCCTAAATGCAACCCTTTTTTACTATGTTTCACTTTTAAACCATCAAAGTAAAATGGGCAGTCGGTACCACTGCCATATTTAATAAGTTGACATTTTGCCGGGTTGAATTGTAAATCATATTCATATGCAAATTTTAGACATATATCACACATTTTGTTCAATGCATATATCGATGGAGCTACCAAAGATATATCATCAGCATAGCCAACAGCACCATTGTACTTATGACCGATCATACAGCCAAAACCAGACATGCAGAGTATTGTTAACATTTCATCAATGTAGCTAGAAAATAAAATGGGGGACAACACCCCACCCTGCTTCACACCATTGGCAGTGGAGAAATGCAATGACATGGAATTGTTCCATGATACATTTAAATGTTGATTAGTGTACATATAAAGTAAACATCTGATTAAAAGGGGATTCATTCCTCTATCCATCAGTAAGTTAAAAAGTTTAACATAATTTAATTTATCGAATGCTTTAGTCGCATCTAGTAATAACACGTAAACATCCGATTTATTCTGCTGGAAATAGTTCACAGTCTCCATTAACGCAAATGTACATTTAGCTGTAGAGCTTTGAGGTTTGAAACCAAACTGTAGATCACATGTTTTAAGAGCATCAAAACTTTTTATCATTATAACCCAATCAAATATTTTCGACAGAGGGCTACTAAGAGCAATGGCTCGATAGTTGTCAGAATTATTTGCTGATTTCCTCTTGTTTTTTACCAGAGGTTGAATTGTTGATATATTAAAACCATCCGGGGTATATCCGTGATATACCATTGCTGTGAATAGCAAAGAAAGAAAAACATGTAATTTGGTAGGTGCATGAATAAAGTGGTCGGTATATATAACGCCGTATCCATCACATTTGTTAATCTTAACATGATTAATGCCATTCAAAACATCATGCACCGTAATAGTATTTTCACCTTCGTTACAATGTGCATCTACTTTACTATGTATGTTTTGTAGCAATGACGTCATGTCTGCATCATTATAGGCTACTGAATTATATAAGTCCTCATACTTAGTAGCAGAGTGTTTAGAAATATTTTCGTCTCCTGTCACTTCATCAACCATGTTGGGTAGCATATTATTGTTCTTTGTAACTTTACCTACTTCTTTCCAGAAGTCCCTACTTTTATTTCCAAGTAACGCTGTCGCCATACTTTCTTTTTTAACATTATTTTGATTACGTTTAACAAAACGAACTGCTCTGTGATATTGAGAGCGTGATCTACGCATGACGTCAGCGATAACAGCATTGCGAGGAGAGCCACAATCTTTCCATAGATTATGCCAAAACAGTGACGCTTCTCTGTATGGTTTAACGTGTTCATTCCAACCCGCTATTACCTTTGAATTTCCCTCTTTTGAAGTATGTGGAATGGAGTTTTGACAAGCTCTTATACAACAATCCATTATTGAATCATGAAATATCTGAATATCATGACAATGCGTTAACCTGCTAGGACAATGTTTATCGCGGCATTCTAGAGAATGCCATGGTATAGATATTTCGTCAATCATTCTTTCTAAAACCTTGCTGTACTGACTTAAGTTACAGTCTGACGCTTCTTGCCATTTAGGTCTAGATATGTACCTTCTAGAAGAAGGTGAACAATAATTAACATCTAAACTCAAGGTAAGAACCAGTGGCGAATGGAATGATAAATTTGCACCATCGTGCATAGTATAATATTCTAACATATGGTCAAAGAGTCCATTGTTTAAAAAAAAAAGATAAATGACATGAGTACCATTGTCCACAGGACTAGTAAATGTATAACAAACATTATGTCCTTCAAAATCAATATATGGCTTGATTGTTTCACGTTCACATATGTAATTTAAATGTTTCGTAAAGTTAGAAGACACACGATTGAAAGACGTGTTCATATCACCTCCAATAATGAAATTGGAACAGTTCATTATATTACATGTACTCATAATTTCAGTCAAAATATTGCAGTACAGATCATCATTACATCTGCTATCACATGGCATGTACACATTAAAAAGTAGTAATGACATGCTTTGCCTAGTTATATTAACTGCACATATTCTATTAGAGTTCATGATGACTGGGGAGACAATACAATTCAAGGAATTTTTCCACAGAATGGAACATCCACCATACCCTCTGCCATCTAAAAACATAGTATTATCTATTCCAGAAACATCATGAGATAAAATGCTAACATTGTTATCACATGGTATGTTTTTAATCCTGTGAAACTGAGATTCCATTAACCAATGTTCCTGGAGTAAAACAAAATCATGTGCTTTGATGAGCTCTGAGACATATTCAGGCTTACCTGGACCAAAGCCAGTACAATTATAACTTGAAATAGTAAGGTTATTAGCCATATTAAAAATCGTAGATTATGTCGGAAGATAATGAAATCAGAACGTGTTACGCGCGTTCTTAAAGCGGAATATACGAATGCTGATTCCTTCTGGCCACACACCGCTGTCAAACAGCTTATCACATTCTGTGAAAGGTACTGTTAATTTGAACGAACTGTTTTTAGCCTCATTATGTGACACACACTTAACATTCAAAACAGTGAAGCCCTTGCTTTCCACATAGGACTTTAAATCATCCGGCTTAACTTCTTTAGAGACCCGTGATACAAATATGTCTCTAACCGATTGACCATTTCTGGCTGCCATGAGTGTTTCTGAAGCGGTAGCCGTTCCAGTAACTGTTTTTTTAGCCATGCGTCTCTCATTCTTACGCCGAAGGTAGCTAGGAATCTCGAATGAGTCACCTGCGCTCGAGTTGACATCAATGCGACCTTGCGTGTCAACATCGTTAACAACCAGTGCGGCACTGTCAGCAACAGTAGTCGAGCCAACGGTCCTTGACTCGCTCGCAACTCGTGGTGCTTGCCGACTTGTTCGTTTTACAGTACCAGAAGCCACCTTTTTCTTCCTATGTTTTCCAGACTGATCGGTGCTGGCCGGTGTTAGTTTCACGGTCAGTTTCTTCTGCTGCTTGTCCGTAGATGTCTTCAGTGTCTCAGCGTAAGACCGACTGGGGGTGGAAGCGGCTTTCTTTGCGAGTGTTGATATATCACCCTCCATTCGCAGACGTTTTTCAGTGTTTGTGCTGACACTGTCACTAAGTTGTCGCAACTGGCTCTCTAACACTGCCAGCCTCTCCACTAGAGACGGCTCCAACAGCTCACCTGGCGAATATTTGGGCAATCGCACGATATCCTGTGCGTTTAGCACAACACATGGTGGACAATTCAGAGCGTATATTTTCATCAGCGCTGTCACGATGTCGTCCGTGTTCGCATCTTCGGGGCTTCTTGATGTAGTGTCCACTCTATGGATCATTTTGTCGAGAACATCCACGGGCTTATATGCATCCCACAGGGCATGTTTCGCAGCTAAAATTTCACATTTTGTGAAGTGCGATAAAACAACCGTTTTTATTTGCTCACGTGGTCGCTGGTGGATATGGCCGACTATGTAGGCCAGAACGTAATCATTGATCGTAGTAGCACTGTTGGCAGTAACTGTCATGACTAGTGGGTCATGTGACCCCACTTTACTTGCATCGACAGAATCGGTGTCAGCGCTTCGTTCGGTCAGCGTGCTTGACCTGGTGGGTTTACCCATTACGTCAGAATGCACTTAAACCCACTTGAAAGTGTCAGTCGAGTATAGCGTTCACTACAGGGCAATGTCACGCTTCCGCGGTCCGCTGGCATTCAACGCACTTAAACCCACTTGAAAGTGTCAGTTGCAGATAGCGTTCAGGACCGTGTCACGCTTCAGCGGCCAGCTGGCATTCAACGAGGTTGCACAACAAGACCCATGCATCACGGGCGATAATTTGTCCAACAGCATTAAAACATCTCATAAAGTTTATTAACGACAGATAAGACTCGATAAAAACGTGTTTGCATATGCAGTGTTCATGTACTTGCTGTTTACTGTCAAAATTTACACACCGTGTTTCAGTCGTTTCTATACTACTAAGTTAAACATCAGGCAATCCGCACTCACCTTTTCAAAGCCGACGTGGCAGTCAACTGAATTCCTTTCACCGCATTCGCCGTTATATGTACACAGTGGCGCAAAGGAGTAATGGTCACGGTTCACTGACCCGGAAGCGCCTTTGCGATTCACTTATAAAAAAAACTAATAGGCGCTTTTAAGCCACGCCCGGCGCGCTCGTGATTGGTCGCTAGGGCAAGGAGCGTTTGACACATGTGTCACGCGCGTTTCATTTTGTTTTTCGCGGGGAGACGTTGTTATATGTTAGCAAGGGGCTATACGTACTACGTATACAGACTAATTTTTACAAACAGGTAGGCAGGGCCCTACGTATACGTACGTTCATCCAGATTATATTATTTAGCGTTAAATTTAGACTGATACTGATTAGGACAGTCGCGAAATCCATTAATTGTAAATGTTAACACATTGTAAACACGAAGCAAATAGGTGCAACGTGGAACAGCAATTACCTTTTCATTGATATAATAAAATTCTAGAAGATGCACAAAACTAATAACTAATTAACTGGACTTTAATCGAGCAAGCTTATTAGGGAAGATTATTCTCAATATAATAATGAAATTGCTGTCTTCAAGCTTTATTATGAATATTTGCGATGGGATGCGTGTAAATTATTCGAATTTTGTTCATTTGGAAGACGGATATATGTGGAAATATGTATAAATGCTAGCCAACTAATGTGTTGTAACTTGTATTCAGCCCAAATAATCTACAAACTGCCAAAACACATATTTGGTGCTAAAATAATTCAGATTTGTTTAAAGTTAGTTAAAAATATTTTAGCACAAATAATCAATGTGTTCTTGTAGATGCATAACATAAAGTTTACTGAATAAAATCCTGCAATAATTATGATACATTCGTTCACTCACGTACCCATTTGGCATGTTTACGGTTGAGCTCGACTCCACTGGGCTTTTGTTTACATCCGTATGCCCATGCAGACATTTTGAAATGTACACATGCACACTTAGCTATAATTAAATATGTAAATATAATATGGTAATTGGGCTGCACTTTGCTCAGTTCGTAAAGTGAAAGAGTCTCAGTAATGGTTCATAATGACAATCCCATTTATTTAATAAAACATTTGAAAACGTGTGTACAGTGTGTATTAAACATACCCCAATTATATTACATGATCACAGTGCACATGCATTATATAATTACTAGAATTTAAATTATCAGAAAACGAAAGTATGTTATGCACTAAATATAAATAAATTAATGTAGTGCAGTAGTAACTATTCCTACAGTATATTTGTGTTATTACTAGCATCAAACCAACTATATAAAGGATTATACACATTACCATTAATGTGCATAGTGTACGTTATATTTTGTGTGACTGCTACACGAATAAAATAATGTTGCTCTTTCACATTCCTATGACAATAAGAGCAAAATTATTAGACCGCGATTACATTAATATATTGATAATAGTCTTCCCTAATATGTTAACTCGATTAAAGTAAAACTAATTAGTTATTAGTTTTGTGCATGTCCTAGAATTATTATATAAATGCAAAGGTAATTGCTGTTCCACATTGACCCTATTGGCTTCGCTTAGTATCACTCTAAATTGAACACAAAGTAATATAATCTGGATGAACGTACGTATACGTAGGGCCCTGTCTACCTGTTCGTGAAATTAGTCTGTGTACGTATAGCCCTTGCTAACATATAACAAGCCCTACGTCTCCCCGCGAAAAACAAAATGAAACGCGCGTGAAACATGTGTCAAACGCTCCTTGCCTTGGCGACCAATCACCGGCGCGCTGGGCGTGGCTTAAAAGCGTCTGTCAGTTTGTCATAAGTGAATCGCAAAAACGCTTTCGGTCGTGGCGTGAGCGATAACGCAAGACGATATCGACGATATTTAGAAAAACAGTTCTCGTTTACCACGTCTTTAACATATGCACCTCTTGTTATATTCCATGGAAGCACCAAGCCAGTGTCAAGTTTAGCTGTCCATATTACAGTTGCTATGCCTACCAGTAATGAGTTACTCGACCTCTTAACGCAGAGAAGTTGTAACGTGTCTTACTTTTATTGTTTGTTGTCAGTTCAAAATTAAATTCTGCCGAAACTATTTGGCGCTTGGTCGTCACGGGTCACTCTTATGCTCACTGGGACGCTGTAGTTACCGTGATTTATGCATTAAGCCACTACCATTTTATAAGTATGGAATATGTGTTGAACCGTGGTTTCTTTCAAAGCAGCAGTAATTGACTGATGACCTGTAATGAACCAGAAGCACCTATATTGGACTACCTGGTCCAATATCAGGACCACTGTAGTCCAATAATGTCACATATTACTAAAATTGAACCAATTGAAAAACCTTTTTTGTATCTTTTGGAAAATATATCAAATACATTGACTATTTCCTGCCTGCACAGAGAGCTTGTAGTAACTCGTGGCCTGACCTTTAATAGTCCTCAGTATCACGTACAGGTATGAGAAAAGAGGGCTCGGAAGTTAAGGGGTTCAATATCGGTACACTTCCTCTAATAATAACAATAATAACAACAATAATAACAACACTAATAATAACAATAATAACAACAATAATAACAATAATAATATCAATAATAACAACCATTATAACAACAACAATAAAAATAACAATAATAATAATATGACAAGGCGCTGATGGCGCCTACTCAATTACTAGAGTAAGTGATTTAGCGCAGCTAATGGGGCTATGACACAGATGGACTTCCTGCTTCGTTACATAATTTTTTTACAAAATTCACCTGCTCCGACATAAGTGCATTTGAGTAGTCACATTTCCCGGTGTGATTGTAGAAGTTGTTGACAGTAAAATTTTGTATTTGTAGCTGATTTTACTAAGTGGAAGGGTATTTGGCAGCAATTTGGCTAGTTGACCCTTTATCCAGAATACTGCCTGCCTCCATTCGTAAATATTGACGGGTGTCACTTTTTCTCAAAAATCACCATGTCTGTTTGGGGTTATGACACAGTTGGACTTCCTGCTTCGTTACAGGAAGTGCAATGTATTTTTGAGAAATTATTTTTAAAATAAAATTCACCTGCTCTGACATAAGTGCATTTGAGTAGTTTGATTTCCCGGTGTGATTGTAGAAATAAAGTAAAATGGTGTATCTGTAGCTGATTTTACTAAGCGGAAGGGTACTTGGCAGCAATTTGGCTAGTTGACCCATTAGCCGGATTACTGCCTGCATCCATTCGTAAATATTGACAGGTGTCACACATACAGACATTTTACGAGAGTTAGAAATAATAGATTTTGACCAAACTCGACCAGCATGTCAATGAGATAATAATAACAGCAAGTGAGAAGTTTAAGACATTTTGTAGGTAATGTTTTCTTATAATCACACAAAACGTTAACGTGGTCGCCAATGGGAAAGCTAACAGTGTGCTGAGCTCTAATGCAGCGCCCCTGCCAGTTATTGTAGATTGAGTGCACCGGCTCTTTGACACAACAAAGGTTTACCAGTTTTTATATGTGGGATATTTTATTTCCTTTTTTAAACCAGGGCGACCAACTTTCGAAATACACAGATACAGTGGGTATATCGACAATGCCAACGTTTCGAAACTGCAGGATGTGGATTCGATGATGCTCTCTGGAACATGAATATAAACATGGTTGACACGTAGCTCTGCTCAGTGTTGGCAAAGGAAACCTTCGCTGTCCATCTGTCCTTTTGGTGAGTTGCAGATCAGATTCAAAGACAGAGCTGTAAACTGTCGCAGATAATCTTACAAAAATTACAATTGCTGCCACCAACTGCAACAAAGTGAACAGAATTTTGTAAAAAAAAACAGTGATTCATTTGACTACAGTGTATTTAGATGTGAATTTCTTGTACTCAGTGTTTGCTTTGATATATTAGGTGTGAAGCAGCGTGAAGGAACGACCCGTCGAGTATATGCTAGACGGCAACAAAACGTCGTCATCAAAACGTCGTTAACACCGTGATTCATACGTATTTTAAAAAGAGATGATTTGTACTTCTTTACAGAGTTTGCTTTGGTGGCGCAGCCGTGAACCAGCAGGGCGGAACGACCAGTCTCACAAGTGCGAGGCGGCGACAGCGTGAAACAACCGTATTGAAGAAAAAATATGCAGAAAACGCAAGATTTTTAGAGGCGACGTTCACAACTTCCAACGGAACTTATGTCATCTGATACGTCTGGCTGTTTGCCAGTAGATTTTCACGATCAATGAAACTGTTTGATTTATTCATTGGCGATAAGATTTTCACATTTGGCACACACCCTTTGATATTTTCTGGTGGCTAAGCTGGAAGAATGTTAGTTTCTGCCTACCCAGCTTTACATCTTGTACTTGCTACATGAATAATTATATATAATTGTATTTATTATTGCAACTAGTTCTGATATACCAGAATTCTATGAATTTTTGCAGTTATTTATTTTTTGCACTAATCATACAATTGTTAATATGACTATGTGAACTATGGTGTTATTGTTTTATTTTATTTATTAGTTTGTTTTGTTTTTCCTTGTATGTGCAGGCATCTGGGATGTATGCTATATACACACATTCATCTGATAATTTATGAAATGTGATCAACAAAACTATATATTTAGAGGATACATTAAATACAAGTTTGTTTTAAACTTCTTGTGTATTCCTTTCAAACCACAGTATATACATACCTACATATGTCACAACAAAATCGTACGGAAATGTCTTCGAGATGTTCATCCTTAGACCTTGTTTTTCACTTTCATCAACTAGCTTCTGCATCATGGTTTGTAGTTCTTGCGGTGTAGTAGCGCATATGACTATGTCGTCGGGGAAGCGAAGATGGCTGATATATTCTCCGTCTATCTTCACGCCTCTGGTTTCCCAGGTCAGTCTTCGGAATATGCTTTCGAGTGTTGCCCTGAACATCTTAAATAAATCATAGGTAAACGCAGCACGGACAATGGGAGACTTAATACGTATTTGTGATGTGCACAAATGATGATGAAACAAGGCAATACGCCTGATATATACATCTTAGGTAAGCACAGTGTTCTTAAAAATAGAGCGTATAACTAAATTGCTTATACAGTGTCAGCAATTTACAAGTTATCATTATAATTTACTTTTAAGGCACCATACTACTTGGTTAAACTTGAGGCACTCTACACTGATCTTTCCAGTGCCGACGTGGCAGTCAACTGAATTCACTTAATTGCGGTAGCCGTTATACGCAGTGGTGCAACGGAATAATGGTCACTGCTCACTGAGCAAGGCATTGCCTAGACGACTGGTATGTAGGTAAGTGACAATGGATCGTATTATTGTCACTTAATGTGCGTTCCACTTACGGGAACCGAGAGAGTCCCATACCCGCTAAGAGATTTACGCTGGCGAAATTACCTGCACAACGTTTACCTTACAGAAGGGCGTTATACCCATGGGTCATTAACTCCCGGCTGCGTTTGGCTTCAAGGGCTCAGCCAAGCCGTTTTCGAGGCCCGAACTAGTGGTGTTTTTAATACTGACAGACTGACAGGACAAGAAGTGTAGGTCACTAACCGGTCCACTGGAATCATGTATAAAATATATGGGCTATTAAACGCATTCAGTAATCGAGGTCGAAGCTTGATGCTCAACATTGAGTAAAGGAGGGAGGGAGGGAAGGAGGGAGGGGGAGGGAGGGAGGGAGGGAAATAGGGAGGGAGGGAAGGAAATGGGGAGGGATGGAAATAGGGAGGGAGGGAAAGAAAAAGCGAGGGAGGAGAGGAAATAGGGAGGAAGGGATGTAGGGAAATAGGGAGCGAGGAAGAGAAATAGGGTTGGATGAAGGGAGGGAAATATGGAGGGAGGGAAATAAGGACGGAGGGAAGGAAATAGGGAGGGAGGAAAATAGGGTGAGGGAAATAGGGAGGGAGGGAGAAAAATAGGGGGAGGAACGAGAGAGGGAGGGTGAGACAAACACAGGCACCCCCGCGCATGCACGTACACACATGCGCGTGCACTCACTCACGCACACCCACACAGACGCACGCACGCACGCACACCCACACACGCACGCACACCCTCACACACGCACGCACATACATACCAATAACGCGATATTAACGTGCCGGCATGATCATCTTCGATACAACCACGGCGTCGAGTATTTGTGTCCATCTATTGTCGATTTGAAAGATCAGTCTAAGAAGCATGCCTCTCACCACACTACAGCGGTAGTATGCGTTCTTTCACGTACTCATGCTGGACACCAGCAACACGTTCACATCGCAAACGTTGTTGTTGGTATAAGTGCTTCGGAAGACTTGTAAATAGAAAGATTACCATTGACGCTATCGGCGGACACACTGCCTTTACTGTGTTTACCCACTGAAGCAATACGACACACACGAAAACGAAAAGATTTATTGTGGCTCTTTTTGTCAGGCGTAGTTAATTTTACCTGGGGACAAAGCCGAACACAAAATCGAGTAACGAATTGTGTGATATTTTTTCGACGATGTGGCCATGGTATGTTCCAATTTAGAAGAGAAAAAGTTGTGTTAGCCATTAGTTGAAATTATGTAATCCGAGTGTGTGTGAGGGGGGAGGGGGGAGGGGGGAGGGGGGAGGGGGGAGGGGGGAGGGGGGAGAATCTTAGCGCGACATGCTACATTGAAGGCAACTCAAGGCACCATATTAGCACTGGTCGCTCTTCTGTTCATATCCATCCTCGAATAATTTAGTGAGATTCAACAGCCGGCTTGTTCTGGACTTGTGAGGTCTGATACCTGCTTGCTCGGAATGAAATGCTGATCAGCACAGGGCGTCAAACAATTTGCACTGATTCTCTTGAACAATTTTTACGTGTGACCAAGAAGAGAGATGGACCGAAAGCTCTTGGAATGTGGGGGTGGGTGGGGATCTTTGAACTAATGCAAGTGTCATGATTTTGCAGATGGATGCCATCAACGCAAACATTTGAGACACGAGTGTCCGATAAAATATGTATTTATTCTCAGGAGGCTTTTCAACGTTTATTCGCAAATACATTTTCTGGACGGATAAAATAACTACATTTGGAATGCCGCGCCTTCGGACCTAGTAATATTTCCTGGATTTGTATTTTAGATTTTATATAGAACACCTCAATCCAACATGACCAAATTCGTGTTTGGTGTTGCTTAACATGAGTTTTATATAGTATGATCGAATCATTGAAGGAGTTTTGATTAGAGAATCATGTTATGTAATATATTCGGGTGGTTTTGCAAAGTTACTTTACCTGACATAAAAGTGTTTTCTCGCAGAGAGACAACTTGACAAAACGAAGCCCATAACAAAGAAACATAACAATTTACCGCATCCGTATTCACATCAACAATCTTTAAAGCAGTTGTACATGCCTGCACAAAGGAATCGACTGTGATGTGTAAAATAAACTGGTGCAGTGTTGAATTCTAGGCAAGGATCACATAAAGCTAACGCTCAAATTTATACATGAAGAGGGTGATCAACTCGTGTCTACTTTTAAATTATCCACAATAAAATGTACCTATTTCTCGTGTTGTTTCGACGGCTTTCAGATCAGGATCGGGATGAGAAAGGGGGTGGAGATCGCGGCGCTTGCAAACACTCTCTACTAATTCGCCTTTTGATATTTTGCCGGATTTCACATCAGATACGTCATTAGTCAGATATACTGGTAGCAAAGGACGTACGTACGTATTGTCATAAAGTTAGGCTTTTTGACTACGATTCAGCAGAAATAGGTGGTACCGTATGCCGCGAAATGCTGTTTTTAAAAGACGTTGTCTTTCACTTAAATAACATTTCTAACAAGTAGTATGCACGTCAGTTGTGAAATAATTGGTACTGATTTAGATTTTGGTGTTCGGCAAGAACTGGTTGGACCCATATATGTCGTCTGTAGCGCCATCCGAAGGACATGCATTTTTGTTTGTATGTTCTAAATAGTTTGGAATAACATTTTTCACATGTTTATTGCTTTCAAACTACAATTTTACGGACACACATCGCCGTTATCATCATGTCCAGACACATTGCATAGTCAATAAAATTGTCTGCCTCCTAATCATGTCCAGTATGTAGTAACAACTTTCAACCACTGTCGAAGTCATATTATCTCCCCGAGTCCGTCAGCCATTTTTGCTTTCAGTTTAGAAGGAATGTCCTCTTTATATGTCAAAAATCCAATGATGATTTGGTTATTCTTCCATGCTCATTTAAAATTTTTATGTCATGAATATATGCGTTGTTTATCACAAGTGAAATGTTTGAAGGCATTGGGCACCAAGCAGTTCACGCGACCGCAATTTGGGTAATATCTTCCAAAGGTAACTAACACATTTTGGCTAATTATTCCACTGATATTTAATATATTATTGACACGACAGGTGGCGCAACAGTATTGATTTATATTCCCAGCAATACTTGGAGACAACTAAGCCACCACTCCATACTTTAACGTTTGTGGGGATTGCAAATTTATGGAATGGTGGGGGAGATTTCTTCGTCTCGTCCCTCCAACGTCGATGCGGTTCGACATCGACTTCTTGCCAAGGACTGCCTCCGCCGCGTACTTTTCCTGGGTGTGTTTGGTATGATTCATTGCTTAATTTCATCGCACTCCCTGTACGTTTCCTGCTCCTAGGCTCTCTCGACCTTTTAGCCGACGAAACTGTGCGATGATAATTATAATTATAGTGTATGTGTATGTAGAAATGAGTAAGGTGAGTTCGAATTAGTTCGTACATCCCTAACATACGTCAAGTATTACGTGTGTGTGTGTGTGTGTGGGGGGGGGGGGGGGGGCGGTGGTCTTCACAATGTATCGCAGTGTTTTGAACCAACTTCGTTTTACCTGCTAAGGACTTGTCACAGAAACGAACATTCGTTGGACTTCAAAAACAAAGCTTCAAAAGTTCGACCACAAAGACAAGTAACACGTGAGCGTGAATGTTTATTGTAGGCAAACGAGAAAGAAGACCGTCCACTATAGTTTACTACCCCAATGTTGATTAAATTCAGCTGAGTTGTTGGCTTATACGAGAACAAAAACTGGTAAGACTGATATTAGTGGCTATCTTTTTTGGTATATAATTTTTAAGGAGTTAGACAGTGCATCATGGTAATAGGCATACATAAATAGTAAGACGTGCAGCCTGTATATATCACCAAATGTAAGTATATGTTCCGTTTAAAAAGTAGAATCGGTGTAACTGCTGTATCTTTTTATTATTATTTATATAACTCGTTTTTGCTAAATTTCTAACTTCCTCACTTATTTCCATTTCCCCCTACTTGTACAGCGTAAGTTAAATGACTTTGAATTAATGTAAAATAGTTGGTTTTTAAAGCATTATCAGGCAGAACATTTTTTATTCTATTAATTGCAAGAATTGCCCAGAACGATTCAATAAAATACATATTTCTCGTGCATAGTGGCAACACATTTAAGCAAAATTAGAGAAAAGTAACTGAACGGTTTCTGAGATACGGCAGTTAACGGCGGACGGCGGACGGCGGTCGGCGGACGCAGATTGATGGCTATAATCCGTTGGACCTTCGGCCCAAAAGATTGTGATAGCTTGGCACATTCTGTGCAGCATGTCATTATAACATTCACCGTAGTTGTATATGTAGTAGTAGTGAAACAAAAGAAAACACACATGTAATGGAACAAATGTCATGAGTACAGGCGTAAGCTACGGAAAGGGGTGAGCTATGTTGTCAATAATGACAACGTGTTGATTAAGTATTGCTCATAATAATGAGATAATGATCTCCGATAGCATATGATACATATTATGAATGATGGAAAAAACAGTAGTAGGATAAAACATAATAACATGGTGTGATCAACATAAAAATCACAACAGCGGTAAAATTGCATTAATTTATTTAACAGCATAATGGTGAGATCTCCGATAGCATGATATTATGATACATATTATTAATGAAAATAAAACAGTAATAGAGTAAAGCAAAATACCATGATGTGACCAACATCAAATTCACAACAGCGGTAAAAATGAAATTGCATTAATTTAACTAAACAGCAAAATAGTGAGGTAACGATCTCCGCTAGCATATGATGCATATTGTTAGTGAGAAACAATAGTGCTAGAGTAAAACATAATACCAAGGTGTAACCAACCTCAATATTCACAACGGCGAAAAATAAAACAATAACATCTCACCTAATCATGTGAGATAATAATAATAATAATAATACTAGAAGAAAAATAAACATCATATAAAATAACATCGATGTTAACATACACACAACAAAAATGTTGTGTGATACCTAAACAACATGAGCTTTTTTTATTTATGAACACAATATAGAGATATGATATAAATGTAACCATTTTAAAGGATTATTACTAAACAATTAAGAACAGCACAAAGACAGTCTTCCTCTTTTTAAACAAATCTTCATCAGCACTTCCGTCTTCCGATGTCATCAGTCGAGTCGGCAGCGGAGAAAGTGAAGTTCGGGCGGCGCGGCGCGGCGGCGAAATATCTTCCAAAGCACCCTCATCAAAACTCAATATTGGTAATCAACACTGACTTGTATATAGTATTCGAATATTCATGGGGTGTGTATATTAATGCATTAAATTAGAGTTTCTCAACCGGTGTGCCCCGGCACGCAGATATGACATGAACAAATCCCTAGTGCGCCGCGAAAGTAGAAAAACAATATCACCTATATAGCGATAAATTATCAAACAACGTGAAAGTTCCGAAAGAAGACCCCATTCTGCTAGATTCATTGACAGGAACACCAGTTCGTTCAATCGGTTGTTGCAGTAGCCTTACATCACTGCGCAAGACGTCACATTTATACAGAATGAATATTCAATTCAATACATGTTATTCAAACAAATAAACAAACAAACATTCAAACAAACAATATGAATGTGAATGTCGCCTCTCAAATCTTTTTCTGCATATTTTTTCTTCAATACGGTTGTTTCGCGCTGTCGCCGCCTCGCACTTGTGGTACTGGTCGTTCCGCCAAATGTTTCACGGCTGCGACACCAAAGCAAACTGTGTAAAGAAATACAAAGCACCTCTTTTTAAAAATTCGTATGAATCACTGTGTTGACGACGTTTTGATGACGACGTTTTGTTGTTGTCTGACATTTACTTGACCGGTCGTTCCTCCCCGCTGCTTCACACCTAATATATCAAAGCAAACACTGCCTGAGTACAAGAAACTCCACTGCAGTCAAATGAATCACTGTGTTAAAAAATCATGCGCATTTTATTGCAGTCGTGGTAGCATTTGGAATTTTTGTATGACTATCTGCGACGGTTTACAGCTCTGTCTTTGAATCTGATCTGCAACTCACCAAAAAGGGAGATAAACAGCGAAAGTTTCCTTTGCCAACTCTGAGCAGAGCTACTTGTTAATGCTATTTGTGGTGATGTTCCCGAGAGCATCAGCGTTCGAATCCACTTCCTGCTGTTTTAAAACGATGGCAATGTCTATATACCCATCGTATCTGTGTATTTCGAAAGTTGGTCGCCCTGGTTTATAAAAAGGAAGTAAAATATCCCACATATAAAAACTCGTAAACCTTTGTCGTGGACTCACAGAGCCGATGCGCTCAATCTACGATAACTCGTAGGGGCGCTGCATTAGCTGCATTAGCTGCATTAGCTGCATTAGCTGCATTAGCTGCATTAGCTGCATTAGCTGCATTAGCTGTATTAGCTGCATTAGCTGCATTAGCTGCATTAGCTGCAGCTAAACCATTTGTTCTAATTATGGAGTAGGCGCCATCAACGTCTTGTCACGTTATCATTATTGTTATTATTATTATTATTAAGGGAAGTGTACCGATATTGAACCCTCTAACTTCCGAGTCCTCTTTCCCCATTCCTGTACGTGATATCGAGGACTATTAAAGATCAGGCCTCGAGTTATAGTCTAGTCTACAATCGCCTCAATATGATTTTGTCGTGAAATATATCGGTGTGTATATAATGTGGCTTGAAAGAAATACACTAGAAGTTAAAAAAAATCTTGTAGTTAATGTACCCTCTAAATATATAGTTTTATTGATCACATTAGAGAAATTATCAGATGAATGTGTGTATATAGCACACATCTCAAATGCCTACACATATAACTGAAAAGAAAACAAATTAACAAATAAATAAAACAATAACACCGTAGTTCACATAGTCATATTACTAATTTTATGATTCGTACAAAATAAATAAATGCAAAAATTAATACAATTCTGATATATCAGAACCAGATGCATTATTCAATAGAATTATATATTCATATAGCAAGTAAAGCAAGATGTAAAGGTGGTAGGCAGAAACTAAATATTTCTTCCAGCTTAGCCACCAGGACATATCAAAGGGTGTGTGCCAAATGTGAAAATCAATAACTAAACCAAACAGTTTCATTGATCGTGAAAATCTACTGGCAAACAGTCAGACGTACCAGACGACATAAGTTTCCTTGGAAGTTGTGAACGTCGCCTCTAAAATCTTGCGTTTTTTGCATATGTTTCTTCAATATGGCTGTTTCGCGCTGTCGCCGCCTCGCACTTGTGGTACTGGTCGTTCCGCCCTACTGGTTCACGCCGGCTCCTCCAAAGCAAACTGTAATGGAGTATGAATCACCTCTTTCTAAAAATACGTATGAATCACTGTGTTGACGACGTTTTTGGGACGACGTTTTGTTGCCGTCTGACTTTACTCGGTCGTTCCTCCCCGCTGCTTCACACCTAATATATCAAAGCAAACACTGCCTGAGTACACGAAACTCACATCTAAATACACTGTAGTCAAATGAATCACTGTGTTAAAGAAATTCTGTGCATTTTGTTGCAGTCGGTGGTAGCAATTGGAATTTTTGTAAGACTATCTGCGACGGTTTACAGCTCTGTCTTTGAATCTGATCTGCAACTCACTAAAAAGGGAGATAAACAACGAAGGTTTCCTTTGCCAACTCTGAGCAGAGCTACGTGTCAATGATATTTGTGTTCATGTTCCCGAGAGCATCAGCGTTCGAATCCATTTCGTGCCGTTCCGAAACGTTTGCAATGTCGATATACCCACTGTATCTGTGTATTTCGAAAGTTGGTCGCCCTGGTTTATAAAAAGGAAGTAAAATATCCCACACATAAAAACTCGTAAACCTTTGTCGTGGACTCACAGAGCCGATGCGCTCAAACTACGATAACTCGTAGGGGCGCTGCATTAGCTGCATTAGCTGCATTAGCTGCATTAGCTGCATTATATGTATTAGCTGCATTAGCTACATTAGCGGCATTAGCTGCATTAGCTGCATTAGCTGCAGCTAAACCATTTGTTCTAATTATGGAGTAGGCGCCATCAACGTCTTGTCACGTTATCATTATTGTTATTATTATTATTATTATTATTAAGGGAAGTGTACCGATATTGAATCCTCTAACTTCCGAGTCCTCTTTCCCCATTCCTGTACGTGATATCGAGGACTATTAAAGATCAGGCCTCGAGTTATAGTCTAGTCTACAATCGCCTCAATATGATTTTGTCGTGAAATATATTTATTTATTTATTTATTTATTATACCGAACTTATAAAGCGCTCTTTTCATACATAAAAGCCTGCTCAAAAGCGCTGTACACAATCAATAGAATAATCATAGAGAGTAAAAACAAAGCATAAAAACATGGCATGATAAAAAAAATATATATATTTTTTTAGAAGACTGGGTATAATAAAATGAATATATATATATATATATATTGTTTTAAAATGTAAGAAAAACTGACTAGAAAGAGTTAAGCACCAAAAACAGCTAGGAACAAATGTGTTTTTAGCAGCTTCTTGAAAGTGTTCAGTGTTTTTGCTTCACGAATGTGAGCCGGTAGCGCATTCCACAACTTGGCTGCTGAACACTGAAATCTTCTGTCGCCGTATGTAACTGTTCTAGCCCTTGGAACTTCTAGTGTCACTGAATCCATGGATCGTAGCATTCTTCTTGGTTGATACAATTTCAGCATGTCCGATATATATCCTGGAGCCTGTCCATGTAGGGCTTTATATGTGTGCATCAGGATTTTAAATTGCACACGATAGTTAACAGGTAACCAGTGCAGGTTGTTCAACACTGGTGTGATGTGGCTGTTGCGTGATGTTCTTGTTACAATCCGTGTCGCGGTGTTCTGTACACGTTGTAACTTGTTGATTGATGTCTGGTGCAGTCCACTGAGCAGAGCGTTACAATAGTCTAGACGTGATGTTACAAGCCCATTGACTAGTGATTGAGTGGCATCATTTGTGAGATAACGCCTAATGTGCCCAATGTTGCGGAGGTGATAATATCCAGACCTACAGACACTGTATAATATATCGGTGTGTATATAATGTAGCTTGAAAGGAATACACTAGAAGTTAAACAAACTTGTAGTTAATGTACCCTCTAAATATATAGTTTTATTAATCACATTAGATAAATTATCAGATGAATGTGTGTATATAGCACACATCTCAAATGCCTACACATATAACTAAAAAGAAAACAAATTAACAAATAAAATAAAACAATAACACCGTAGTTCACATAGTCATATTATTAATTTTATGATTCGTACAAAATAAATAAATGCAAAAATTAATACAATTCTGATAAATCAGAACCAGATGCATTATTCAATAGAATTATATATATATTCATATAGCAAGTAAAGCAAGATGTAAAGGTGGTAGGCAGAAACTAACTATTTCTTCCAGCTTAGCCACCAGGACATATCAAAGGGTGTGTGTCAAATGTGAAAATCAATAACTAAACCAAACAGTTTCATTGATCGTGAAAATCTACTGGCAAACAGTCAGACGTACCAGACGACATAAGTTTCCTTGGAAGTTGTGAACGTCGCCTCTAAAATCTTGCGTTTTTTGCATATGTTTCTTCAATATGGCTGTTTCGCGCTGTCGCCGCCTCGCACTTGTGGTACTGGTCGTTCCGCCCTACTGGTTCACGCCGGCTCCTCCAAAGCAAACTGTAATAGAGTATGAATCACCTCTTTCTAAAAATACGTATGAATCACTGTGTTGACGACGTTTTGATGACGACGTTTTTTTGCCGTCTGACATTTACTCGACCCGTCGTTCCTCCCCGCTGCTTCATACCTAATATATCAAAGCAAACACTGCCTGAGTACAAGAAACTCCACTGCAGTCAAATGAATCACTGTGTTAAAAAATCATGTGCATTTTGTTGCAGTCGGTGGTAGCAATTGGAATTTTTGTAAGACTATCTGCGACGGTTTACAGCTCTGTCTTTGAATCTGATCTGCAACTCACTAAAAAGGGAGATAAACAACGAAGGTTTCCTTTGCCAACTCTGAGCAGAGCTACGTGTCAATGATATTTGTGTTCATGTTCCCGAGAGCATCAGCGTTCGAATCCATTTCGTGCCGTTCCGAAACGTTGGCAATGTCGATATACCCACTGTATCTGTGTATTTCGAAAGTTGGTCGCCCTGGTTTATAAAAAGGAAGTAAAATATCCCACACATAAAAACTCGTAAACCTTTGTCGTGGACTCACAGAGCCGATGCGTTCAAACTACGATAACTCGTAGGGGCGCTGCATTAGCTGCATTAGCTGCATTAGCTGCATTAGCTGCATTAGCTGCATTAGCTGCATTAGCTACATTAGCGGCATTAGCTGCATTAGCTGCATTAGCTGCATTAGCTGCATTAACTGCATTAGCTGCAGCTAAACCACTTGCTCTAGTAATGGAGTAGCCGCCATCAGCGCCTTGTCACGTTATTATTATTGTTATTATTGCTATTAGTAGAAGAAGAAGTGTACCGATATTAAACCCCCTAACTTCCGAATCCTCTTTCCCCATTCCTGTGCGAGATACCGAGGACTATTAAAGTTCAGGCCACGAGTTTTCAGAAGCTCCCCGTGTAGGCAGGAAATAGAGTTAAAGTATTTGTAATTTTTTCCAAACCAATGCAATTTTTTTTAAATGGTTCAATTTGAGTAATATGTTACATATATTGGACTACACTGGTCCTAATATTGGATCAGGTGGTCCAATATAGGTGCTTCTGGTTCAATTTAGGTCATCAGTCAATTACTGATGCTTTGATAGAAACCAAGGTTCAACACATATTTCATTCTTATAAAAATGCTACTGGCTTAATGCATAAATCACGAAAACTACTGAGTCCCAGGCAGCATATAAGTGACACACGAAGACCAAACGCCAAATAGTTTCGACATAATTTAATTGAATACAAACAATAAAAGTAAGACACGTTACAACTTCTCTGCGTCAAGAGGTCGAGCAACTCATTACTGGAGACATAACAACTGTAATATAGACAGTTAAACTTGACACTGGCTTGGTGCTTCCATGGATTATGATGTTGACGATGTGGTAAACGAGAACTGTTTTTCTAAATATTGTCGATATCGTCTTGCTTTATCGCTCACGCCGCCCGAATCAGCTACTGACGTCACGCGTTGCTGACCAGTCGTTCCACATCACTGAGTGTCTCTGACTGTTGTTGTTGTTGACAAAATGTCGACCGACGAGATTAACAAGGCGAGAACACCAATGCGGCGGTGATTGCAACGATGCAGCAGAAACTGGGTTTGACCCACATCGGAGAACGGAGACACAGAAGCCACAGAATCGGACCAAAGCAGGATGATGGAACGGAGCCACAGAATCGGACCAAAGCAGGATGATGGAACGGAGCCACAGAATCGGACCAAAGCAGGATGAACACAGTCGTCCGCGCAGGAGCGCCGTCATTGTTCGGTTTCGCAGCGAAGCGGTGCGTGATGAAGTGTTCCGTGCACGCACTCACCTAAAGGACTACAACCGACAGCACAAAGACGACCAGATCCACGTGAACGAAGATCTCACGGCCAAGCGGGCCATACTGGCATTTCGTACGAGACAACTGAAGCGACAGAAACAGGTCGCTGTCTGTTGGACCTACGCGGGTCGCGTTCTTATCAAAACAACCACTGACACCGTAAAGGAGACTCACACGAAGAAGAACCTGAAACTGTAAGAACTGGCATGTTCTTATTCCTTTTTTGTTTGTTAAGGTAAAGAAAGATAAGCTTCCAGATATCCTTTGGTGTAACTGTTCGGTTGTATGTTTGCACTTCTCATTGCGCCATACGTAACCAATGTTGTTTTTATGATGTAAAATGCAATACATTATAGATTTGTATTATCTAAACTTACTATTTCTATTAATTAATTTGTCTCAATATGACAGTAAATAATAATTTGTGTTTGCTTGTCCTAAGACAGTTATTAGTATTTTTATTATTTGTTCTTTTCTTCATAACGAAGTGTCTTAGAAAATAGAAACATGGAATATACATTCAAATTTACGTACCGTTCAAATTAAATAGGTTCTTTAAAAAAAAACTATTTTCAACGTAATACAGACAAATGCTATTTATCTTACATACTGCTAAAATACACGAGGTATTCTATTTGCACATTTTCAAAAAATTAATTGCTACAAACATGATAAACTGCTTTGCGTTTTTGGCTTAGGCTTTGGAAAAGACTGATGGAACGAATGTTGCAACTGTCTTGAAGTTTTATGTAATATTTATATCATTGATTTCTTTCTTGAACATAACAAAGCTCTTTAATGTAATTTATTTCTGTAAACAACGCTCAATGGTAGAATTGTTTTCTTTGTTTTTATCTTTTTTTAAATCTTTTTTGTATGGCGTTGAATAATAATTATTATATCTGCCTATCAAAACAAGTTATTGTTACTATTAGCATTTAATTTTAATTTCTGATGTAAGGTTGCTTAGAACATAGAATGATGACATGTACCTCATTAGATTTATGTACTCTACTAATCAAAAGTACGCTTTCTCCAACGTAATATTGTTCACATTATACAGGAGAATGCATCTTTTCTATACCGTTAAATGAGGTGTTTTATTTGCACATTTTCGATTTATAAACCTGTGTTGGAAACAACCATTTGTAAAATAAATTAGATGGCGATATAAAAACTAAGCTGACAGTACATACATGCAGTTAAGTTAGTAAATAAAAACATAATTATCTAAATAAAATAATAAGTAAATAATGTAGCATGGCGACATAAAATCTAAACAGACTGAAGAAACGATCATGACTTCTCGCGGTTCAAGTGACTCACAGCCTGCGGATAAAAACTGTTTTTAAGTCTAGTGGTCCTTGTCTTAATATTTCTATAGCGCTTGCCAGAGGAAAGAAGTTCAAAGAGATGGTTGGCTGGGTGGGTAGTATCCTGTACAATGCTCTTGGATTTTAGCGCACAGCGAGCATGGTAAATAGATTCAATGGATGGCAACTCGCACCCAATGATTCTAGATGCGCCCTTCACGATAACTTCTAGCCGTTGTTTCTCCTCCTGACTGGCGCGGCCAAACCACACTACAATCGAGAAAGTGAGGATACTTTCAATGATTGCGCGATACAACCACATCATAGTCTCCTGAGCAATGCCGAATCTCCTGTGCTGCCTCAGAAAGAACAGTATTGTAATGCACAGTGTGTTTGTGCCCCGGCTGAGATCGCTTGAAATTGTTGTTCCAAAGAATCTAAAAGATTCAACCTGCTCGACCTCCACGCCATTTACCGAAAGAGGGCAGATGGGAGTTTTCTTTTTGTGAAAATCAACAATAATTTCTTTAATCTTTGAAACATTCAATTCGAGGTTGTTATCCGCACACCAGCCAACCATTCTCTGAACCTCTTCCCTGTATGCCGTCTCATCCGCATTCTCAATGCAGCCCTCCACAGTGGTGTCATGGGAAAACTTGAACACAAGGACCGATTGGTCCACGGAGACACAGTCATTTGTGAAGATAGTAAACAGGAAGGGGGTAACACACAACCTTGAGGGGCACCAGTATTCAGGATAAGAGGTCTGGAGATAAAGTTGTTGACTCTGACAGATTGAGGCCTGTGAAGAAGAAAGTTAAGAACCCAGTGACACATGGCAGAATGTACATTCAACAATGAAAGTTTATCGAACTGCCTGAATGGGATGATGGTGTTGAATGCTGAACTGAAGTCAATGAACAGGATCCTAGCATAGGTTCCTGGCCTCTCTAGGTGCTTCAGAATGTGATGCAGACCTAAAGCTACCGCATCGTCTACTGATCTGCTTGCTTGATATGCAAATTGGTACGAGTCCAGGAGGCCGTCGGTGGCCTACTTCAGGTGCCTGCTGGAAGTGGGCGCTGCTCTGGCGAATAGTTAAGATTGTGAAATCTGCTGTAAAAGTCGTTCAGCTGATCAGGGAATGAGGGGTCACTGCTGTTGATGGCCGCTGCGCGTTCCTTGTACTGCGTAATCTGCTGCAGGCCTTGCCAGACAGATATGATGTTGTCAGAAGCGAACTGGTCCTCAAGTTTGCGTTTATATATGAACTTTGCCTTCTTGACCGCCTTCTGAGCATCGCACTTAGCTCTCCTGAATTTTTCCATGCTGCCGCTGATGAACGCCGTTTTCTTCTCCGCCAGTTTCTGCTTGATGTCCCTGGTGAACCAAGGTTTATCGTTGCCATACAGGGTAACAATCTTTGTCTCCGAGCACAGTTCCTCACACCAGTTGATGTAGGATGTCACGGTGTCAGCGTACACATCTAGGTCAGGGTATGCCTCTTTAAACATGTCTCAATCTGTGCACTCCAGGCATCCCCGAAGAGTTTCAGTCGACTCGTCCGTCCGCTTCTTTATAGTCTTCTTTGTTGGCTTTAATGTTTTCAGTTACTGTCGGTACGTGTGGATCAGGACGACCGTTGCGTGATCAGACTCTCCGAGGGGAGCCCTGGTGGTGGCACGGTACGCATCCTTAAAGACTGTGTAGCAGTGATCCAGGACCTTGCTACTGCGTGTTGCACAGTCTACGGGCTGCTTGTACCTGGGCAGTATCATCTTCTTCACGTTTGTGTGATTAAAGGCACCCAGAATGATGACTACGCTGTCTGCCTTGGTAGCACAGGCATCAGGGGCATGTAAACACCTAACAGCACGACCGAAGAGAACTGTCTCGGGGAATAGAACGGCTTGCAATTGATAGTTAGAGTTTCCAGTTCACGAGAACACGAAGAAGATACAAGCTGAGTGTCATTACGTCACCGCTGATTCACAAGAAATCATACGCCACCACCCCGCTGCTTGTCCGTCAGTTCGCTCGATAGGACGCTCTAAACAGAGCATGACCAAGGGGTGTCACTGCCGAGTCAAGGGTAGTGGCATCTAACCACGTTTCCGTAAAACACAGTATAGAGGCGTCTCTGATTTATCGTTTGTAAGTCAACGGATGAAAGAGTTCGTTTGTTGTGTTCCTCAGTGATCACACATTTGCTAGGACGACAGCAGGGAGTGGTGGTCGAAGGCACGCGAAATCTACAGGGTGCGCCCCCGCGCCTATCCCGCTTGCGTGTGCGGCGTGAAGCGTTGTGTTGTGTATGACCCGGGTTGTCAACAGAAAAAGTGACCTCCAAAGTAAAGGTTGGTCTGTACTCACAGTTCGTGGATTCCCTGACGCCAAGTAGATCTACATGATCATACTTATATACAAATATAGACTTAAACACGGGCACAATCATCGAAAACACACAAACAATCATCCATCGCCACAATGTGTCGCCATGCACCGGCGCCAATTTCGATTGGTATTTTATTACATATGTATGTTTTGTTTTGATGTTTTATGTTGCTTCTGGTAGTAGCGTAAAGACGACAGACTGGGAGATTGATTTAATATAATATACTTAACTAGATTTGTAAATAATATCAGTATTGACAGGATCCAAACAAATGTAAACTTTGACTTTAGAAAATTATACAATGAAATTAATCATTGCGGAGATGAAATGTATCATGATTCCCTATTTACCAAAAATACAAATGGTTGTAAATATGTTATTCCAACTGAATTCTCAAAAGTTTTCCACTGTGACAACATATCTCTATCGATGTAATGCATGAATTGTCGCAGTTTAGAGGCACTTTTTACTAATTAGCTTTACTTAGTACTTTTTAGCTTATCTTCAAATGGCTTCAAACTTGATTTAATTGGTTTAACAGAAATATTTAGAATTCGTGATTCCCAGCAATACAAATAAGTGGCTACCAAAATATATTTTTTAATACAAGATTACAAAATGATGATGGCATGGTAGAGTTGGAATATATATATTAACGAAAGCTTGATCTACTCTAAACGTGAAGATCTTTCTATATTTATTTCCCATGTTTTTAAATCTATATTTTTTGAAGTTCAAGGTAATCATAATAAACCTTTTATAGTTGGTGTAATTTATCGTCCTAACTCTGCTCCTCGTGCATGTATCAATATGTTTATAAGTAAAATAATATAAATACAGGATAAAGTATCAAATGAAAATGAAACTGCTTATTTAATGGGCGACTATGGCATTAATTTGCTAAACTTTGTCACCCAACAAAAATACGATGACTTCATAGATAAAGTAATATCCCAAGGATTTATTCCACATATAACCAAACCAACACGAATAACATCATATTCGGCAACACTTACAGATCACTTATTTTCAAATCATACTCATCCTAGTTATCAATTGGGGATTATTATCACTGATTTAGCCGATCATTTTGGAATATTTCATATAATTTATGGTACACCACGTCCACAAAAATCAGTATATAGGCAGGTATGACAGTTTACCCCAAAAATTGCATCATTTACAAATCTATTACATTTGGCTGATTACTCAACTGTACTATCAACTGCCGATGCGAATGAAGCTCATGATAATTTTATGATAACATGCAAATAACTTTTCGAAATATCTAGTACTAGATCATCAGATATTTATAGAAAACCCGAGGGGTTGGAGACGGTGCGTTGTGGGTGGAGGAAGAAATAATATGACAATTTTAATGACACTAATTCTTAAATTTATCTTTCGCCAAGAGAGATTTGAGTCCCATGTCATATTTGTAACCTCCCGTAGTGTTTAAAAATGTAGGCCTCCCCTCTCACTCAACAAGGCCCCGAGCTATAAATTGGACTCTAATATACACATGCAGAAACATCAAAATTATCTCATATGTGTTGGGATGGTACATATAGTGGACCACGGGTGCCTTGTGTTGGACCAGTGGTCCAACACAGGGCACCCGGACTGGTCCAATATCGGTTGAAGGCATAATTAACTTCCTCGATGTGATTCTCCGAGATTGTACAGTTTTCCGTCTTCATGCCCCCCATGCACGTTATGTAGACTTCCTACGACTATCCGTTGTAATCGTGTACAATCTATTATGTAACCGGCATTGCACCACACCTTCAAAGTTGGTTAAATAATATAATGAGGTGGATAAAAATCAACCAGATACGAGCATGAATAGTTTTACTGTATATATCCATGACGTACTAAGAACAATTTCAAATGAAAGAACGAAATGCACATTAATGGTAGATTTCAATATAGACTAGCTTACTAACAACTGATCACACATCAATCTCCAACACACATTGATAATACCAAAACCAACATTCATGAATATTCCATTAAATCTGGCATGCTGTGTAATTACATATCAGACCACTTCCCAATATTGAACTTCTACAAAATAGGCTTAACAAATGAAAACAAATACAAATCTATAATCAAATGTATGAACTATACAAAATTATATATAATTTTTTTTTAAATGCAAACTAGGAAGACGTATGAAATGACCCGAACCATAACACTTCAAACAATACACTTCTTGTAATACTAATATTTGAAACAAATTAAGAACAAACAAAAGCGAATGGCTAAATAAATGTATATTAACATCCTGCAAGGGAAAAAAATCGTCTATACAAAATCTCTAAATGTAATCCAACAACTGAAAATGAGCAAACTTTTTGTATGACCCGACTCCAATTTTCATGAAATTCAGCAGAGTTGTTGGCTTACACGAGTACATAAAAATAGCAAATTAAAAAATGTAGGATCAAACAGACTGTGCTTCATTTCATTGTAATATAATTACTAATTTAACACATATGTACACACGAATTCGTAAGCTACCCCACACACACGCACGCGCGCGCACACACACACATACGCACACACACACACACACACACACACACACACACACACACACACACACACACACACACACACACACACACACACACACACACACACACACACACACACACACACACACACACACATACACACACACACACACATACACACACATTCACGAACAGACTAGCTACATTGCTGTGGTATTTCTGTAGCTTCCTTCGCAGGCATCTGGAAATTCTCACCTATCAAAAGGAGCACCAGTACGTCTTGAATGTTGATGGCCATCAGAACATCATCATCATCGACATCGGCACCATTGCCAACGAGCAAAACCCTCTCAACTGCTTCCCGAATGACCAGTTTTGCAGCACCCTCATGACAAATGTAGACCCAAATATTAACAAACAACACTAACAAATCAAAGAAACGGAGATCTTATTTTAATAGTTACAACACAACATTGCAATGTCACACCCAGGCTTCAGACATAATTATTCTGTTTAGTCTGCGTGCATATCCTGTGCTGACACAACATGAGCTTTCTTTATGTTTGAACACAATATAGAGATATGATGTAAATGTAACACATTTGTAAGGATTATTACTAAACAATTAAGAACATGACTTCAACTTATGCACTGTTAATCCTTAACAAGGACAGTCTTCTTCCTTTCAAACAAATCTTCAACAGCACTTCCGTCTTCCGATGTCATCAGCCGAGTGAGAAGAGGAGAAGCTGAAGTTCTGGAGACGCGGCGGCGAAAAATCTTCAACGGCACCCCCATCAAAACAATATTCAATATTGGTAATCAACACTGAATTGTAGATACACCTAGGGTGTGTGTGTGTTAATGCATTAAACCAGTGTTTCTCGGCACGCAGATATGACATAGCAAATCCGTAGTGCGCCGCGGAACTAGAAGAACAATATAATGTATATAGCGATAAATTATCAAACAACGTGATCGTTCCGAAAGACCCTATTCTGCTAGACACTCATTTTCGTCGACAGTAACACCAGTTCGTTCAATCGGTTGTTGCAGTAGCCTTACATCACTGCGCAAGACGTCACTTTTATACAGAATGAATATTCAATTCAATATGTTTTATTCAAATAAACAAACATTCAAACAAATACTATAGTCTGCAATCGCCTGACAATGTGGTGACGTATACAGGTTTGTATATACAACAAGTTTAAAACAAACTTGTAGTTAATGTATCGCCTAAATATATAGTTTTGTTAATCACAGTACATAAATTTTCATATGAATGTGTGTGT
>OZ023211.1:27100599-27134043 GCA_963995525.1 Escarpia spicata
AAAATAGTGGTTTTGTTAATTGGTCCAGTCTGAATGATATGTGACATATATTGGAGTGGTACTGATATTGGGCCAGGTAGTCCAATATAGGTGCTTCTGGTTCATTACAGGTCACCAGTCAATTATTGATGCTTTGAAAGAAACCACGGTTCAACACACACGTCATACTGCTCTTTTTTAAATGATCGTCTTATATCGTGGGTAGAGGGTAACAACCTTTTGTGTGATGATCAAAATGGGTTTAGACCAGGTCGCAGTTGTCTCGACCACCTATCTACCATTACAAACATAATCAATACTAGAAAGAAATGCCGACAGCAAACGTTTGCATGTTTCGTAGATTTTAGTAAAGCTTATGACCGCATCAATAGAAATTTCTTCTGGAACAAAATCAGGAATTTCAACATACAAGGGAAAATGCTTGAGGCTTTGAAATCATTATATGTTGATTACAAATGTTGTGTTAGGGTCAACAACTTAAAGTCTGACTGGTTCAATGTTGAATGCGGGCTTAAGCAGAGATGTGTTATATCACCTATCATGTTCAATATGTTTATAAACGATTGATCAACTGAATTGAAAGGCACGGGTAAAGGTGTTAAGATCGGAGACGAAATTGTTACAATGTTAGCATACGCAGACTGCATTGTGGTGTTGGCCGAATCAGCAGAAGAACTGCAGACATTGCTAAATGTTATCTGGAAATGGTGCAATGACTGGGGCGTGTCTATTAACAAAGACGAAACTCTAATTGTACATTTTCGTAATCCATCGATATCTGAGACTACTTGCGATTTTCTACTAGGTGACCAAAGCCTATGCATCGTAAATAAGTATAAATATTTAGGTTTTATTTTAACTGAATATCTTGATTACAAGGAGATGGTAAAAACAGTAGCTACTACGGCGAACAGAGCTCTGGGTTTGTTAATGGCTAAGACAAAGTGTAATGGAGGAATGCCTTTTAACTGTTTTACAAAACTATTCGATGGTATGGTGCTCTCCATTATTAACTATGGTTCTGCTGTGTGGGGTACAAAGGAATATTCGGTCATAAATAGCATACATAATAGGGCCTGTCGATTTTTCCTAGGTGTGGGTAAATATACCCCATCAGCAGCAGTACAGGGTGAAATGGGGTGGAAAGCCCCGACTCACCAACAATGGCTATCTGTTACTAGGCTCTGGTGTCGTTTGATCAATATGGATATATCTAGAGTGACAAAACGTGTGTTTGTATGGATGATGGAAATGGCCGTGAGTGGGAAACGAAATTGGGACTACGGTAGTAGAAATAAACTAAGAATTTATAAACAGTTCAAAACAAAATTTTTAACTGAGCATTATGCTAAGAAAATTATGCCTAGAAGTAATCGATCAGCACTTGCAAAATTTCGATGTGGCGTGGCACCAATCAGAATTGAAACTGGACGTTTTGAACGAAAGTACCCCCCCCCCACCTGAAGCTAGGACGTGTTATAATTGCAGGAATGAAATAGAAAACGTTTTAATGAAATGCCCTTTATATGTTAACGAACGAAAAGAACTAATAGGCTATGCAACAATTAGTGACCCAGCTTTTTCAAGTATGCATGATCAAGATAATTGTTTATATTTATTGAGTAATGACAATATAATAAGTAAAACTTCCAGCATCCTCCACAAAATACTGCACACAAGATTACATAATACAACAAAATAATAGCACATGTTTATTAAATTAATACTGTTTTTATTTGTACATTTTTGTTTTTACAAGTCTCTCATAACTCTTTTTGAGTTGTCTTTGTATACAGCACTAACTTTGATTGTAATATATTTATTTGTCTTGTATTTCTACTACTACTACTTATAAAAAAAAGTAGTGGCTTAATGCATAAATCACGAAAACCACGTCGTCCCAGCGAGTATAAAATGGCATGTGACAACCAAGCGCCAAATAGTTTCGACGTAATTTAATTTTTAACTGAGAACAAACAATAATATGTTGTCACGAATAGACGAATGACCAGTAGAGTGTCTAACAATGACAATGAAGATACCATTAAGTAATTGATGGTTCCTGATCATCAAATTACCAATGCGATCTTTTATTGACTCATGTCACATCGATAGTTATAGGACAGGCCTCCAGCACAACCCAGGTGTAGCCATATCCCAGTGTACACATTTCACCATGGTTTCTTTTCGCTTTTTGTTAAATAGTACGCAGCACCAAAACTCGATGTCACTTTTATTGTTTTGTTGTTGTTTTGGTTGGGAGGAAACATTTGTTGTTGCTGTCTTTTTCCTATCTTAACTAAATCTGGTGTTTTTTGCTTCTCTTGCCAACTGTTTGATCAGGTCAACTTTTGTGCGTTTTGATTCTTTGTTATTACTGTTTTTTTTATATGGACTGGAAGCAGGCTAATGCGATCTGTCACGTACTTATACTGAACACGTGCACTTCGTTCACATCGCGAACGTGGTTAATGGCTTCATAAGACTTGTAAAGTAATTACATTTATATTGATCGGTATCGGCGCAGAGGATAATGCTATTTTTGTCGAGGTAAACTGCATTTACAGTGTTTCCCAACGGAGGCGATAGGACACACATAAAAAAAGCAGTGTGACTTACTTTGGCTATCTTCGCCATGTCGTATTTCGTTCCACCTGCGTTGTAAACAAGGGATAACGTCTATCATGAAAACGAGTAGTGAAATGCTTGATGTCGACGACGACGTGGGCACGCTGTGTTACCGGAGAGAAAGGGTGTGACATATCTTACCAGAAATTGTTATAGAGGTGTGCCCCAAGCTACGGCGGTCGTGAGTGCGAGCAGACGATATGGCTTAACAACAGTCTAGTCACAGAGACGCTGTCCGATTGCAAGGTTCCTTATCTTAGGTCTAATTTACAGAAAAGTCAACACTTTCTCATCAGCAAATTTTAAACGATTTTTTATTCGGTGCCATCCATGCAACGAAATTCAACAAGAATCTCTGCGAGAAATGTCAGCGTAGAACGTCTGCACCGCAACGAAGGCCAGCGTCAACCTGTAACAGTGCAGTCGATAAATACAACATTAGCCATTGTAACTATATAAGGTAAGTTCTTATATCGCAGTATCCAGTCCTCAGACACTTAACACTTTACTCCCCGGTAGACTTGTTCAATCGAACACCATATCGACGTCTCTCTCTCGGAAGCATTCAACCACACTGCAATAAATGCGCGAGGACTATTCGTACACAAATGTCCACCACTGTCTATAGTATAGCTGTATGAATGAGTACCACGTGCCAGGTACTCATTTATACAACTGAGTGAACTGGAACAACGTAGATTGAACGAACTTGTCCAAGATTCGACATGGCAGCACATGATTCGAACCGGGGTTCTCTCGGCCGAGAGACCGAAGAGAGACAGAGAGAGAGAGAGAGACAGAGAGAGAGAGAGAGAGCGAGAGAGAGAGCGAGAGCGAGAGCGAGAGGGAGAGGGAGAGGGAGAGGGAGAGAGAGAGGGAGACGGAGACGGAGAGAGAGAGAGAGAGACGGAGAGAGAGAGAGAGAGAGAGAGAGAGGGAGAGGGAGAGGGAGAGGGAGAGGGAGAGGGAGAGGGAGAGGGAGAGGGAGAGGGAGAGGGAGAAAAAGAAAGGCAGAAAACCTCAATACTCACGTTTGCCATTGTGGCAAGTTGTACTGTTGTAGTTACACAATTTCATGATATCGTCCCAAACGAGTGTTGCAGGACAAGGTCGATCATCTATCACTCTTGACCCGACACAGGTCACGTATACGTTACACCCGTGACACGATTGGTAATTGCCAAGTTTGAGTCCGACGCAGGAAGAGACGCATTTGGAAATCAGTTTTTCCGGCACTGACACGAAAAATATAAATGCAGGTTATAAATATTGCTGACTTCGTAACATTTGCAGATACACAATTTCTGTTAGGGAGTTTATGATTACAGCACACACACGCACGCTCGGTCACATGTACCACAGGTGTCGGAAGAGGGGTGTGTGATGGGGCTCAGTTCCTGAGGGGGGTGCAAGTAGAGGTTTTTGGAGAGTACACTCAACGCGTACCGCAGCCGGTTCGTACTTGCGCGAGCACACACACACACAAACACACACGCACACGCACACGCACACACACACACACACACACATACACAAACTCACACACTCACAGACGCACGCAATCACACACACACACACGCACGCACGCACGCACACACACACACACACACACACAATCATGTCATACTGCAAGGAATTAGAACATAGACGCAGGACACATAGGTTTTGTTTTATTATCTACAGAGCTGTGGCTCGGCGGTGTTAGAGCTGTGGCTCGGTGGTGTTAGAGCTGTGGCTCGGCGGTGTTAGAGCTGTGGCTCGGCGGTGTTAGAGCTGTGGCTCGGCTGCTAGACCGGTGCTTCGGTGGTTAGAGCTGTAGCTCGGCGGTTAGAGCTTTGGCTCGGCGGTTAAAGTTGTGGTTCGGCGGTTAGAGCTGTGGCTCGGCGGTTAGAGTTGTGGCTCGGCGGTTAGAGCTGTGCCTCGGCGGTTAGAGCTGTGGGTCGGCAGTTAGAACTGTGGGTCGGCGGTATGAGCGCTATACTGTCAATCGAGAGGTTATGGACCGTTTCAGTAAGACATTGACGTCATAAGGAAAATTCGTCATTAAGCCAGTGTTCGACATAAGGCTCAAACTATCAGGTTCCAACCGGGCCCTAAATTGTCCCGGGCCCGACATGACCGGCAATCTAAGCTGATATATATATATATCTACTAATGTTGAAGGTATAATTCCCGCCAAACTGCGTTTAAAAGTCTGCATTGTTCGACAATGAAACGATAACATGTAATACTACATATTCAAATAGTAAATGTAAGTAAAGGTTAGTTCTTATATAGCGCAGTATCCAGTCCTATGGAATGTTCTTGTGGGCCTAGAACGACCACCATTTCTCCCACAATTTGTCAATTTACAATTGTCCGTCTTGACGGGTCTAACAATTGGTGTCCATCTCATAGAACTGTCAACAGACACATTGTCATCCTTGTGTTCGAAGCGTATTCGAAAACACGTTCCCAAACGGCGCACAACACGAAAGGGACCCGTACATTTCGGTTCGAGTGAAGGCTGGACTTTATCCACACGAACGAGCACTTTCTGTGCGGTCCAAACGTCCTGCGGCACATGGGTGCACTTTAGGCCTCCCATGCCACGGGTTTTCTCTGAACGAACACTGAGGCATAGTCGATGTTGGCTTGCTGAACGACTAACTGGCCCGGCAACGCAGGCTGTTGGCCAGTTACCATTATGGATGGCGAGACACCCGTGTCCAGGTTTGTCGCCGCACGCAATCCGAGCATCACCCATGATAACTCGGCAAGCCAGTTTGCCCTGCCAAGCAGACGGGCGCGGAGCGAGTTTTTCAAACAGCGATGCATCCGCTCGACTTGTCCATTGTGTTGCGGCTGATGCGTAATGATGTCGGGGACGCCCCATCTGGCGATCCATTAACTTTATTTAGCACAAGCTTTTGCGTTCGCCGCCTCTCCGAGCATTGTCATTGGAAACGCTTCCGGTCAGGCCGTAAATCTGTCGATCACAGTGAGTAAGGTGTTCTTCCCTTCACACGCTGTGTTCAGTGGGCCGACGAGATTGACGTGGATATGACTGAATCGCCTGGTCGGTTCTGGTAACCGTTCAAACGGCGTTTTCGTATGCACTTTCGCTTTCTGAAATGCCACGCATGATTTTGTTCATTTAGAGACATCTTTCCCCGTGCCTTGCCACCAATATGAACGTTTGACGAGCGCCAAGTCGGCCTTTATCCCTGGATGTGCCAAACCGTGGAGACTGTCGAACACGACACGAACTAGGACGCGCGCCGGTGTGACGCTGGTGTCTGCCCAAACCTGTGTGTTTTCCGCACACTCAATCATGCCCGGCTTGAACCTTGACGACGAGGTGCTGTGATGCTTGATCCAATGCTGTAATGCCATGTTGGTCTCCTGGGCAGCGCGAACCCCTCTCGACGTCAGCACGTGACAGCGGTTGACGGGTCCGGTGTGAAAATGGCCTTACATGCCAATACTGACGTGACGTAATCATCAGCTTCGATGGCTGTACTCGAAGAGCAAGTCGCCACTGTCAGTCCGTGCTGTGGACTGGCTACTGTACTTGCTGCAGGGAAAGTCGCAGGAACAAACACCGGCGCCCGGAGTCGCCTCCTCGGTAGGTCTCGCTGTCGCTGTAGTTGTAACAAAAACATTTCCACTGAACGCTCATCCAAGGTAACGCGATCGATTAAACATTGTTTGAACGGATCTGTCAGGAAGCGTTTTCCGTCTCCCCCTTGGAAGAAATCCATTCCCAAAATGGGATGGATCACGTCTGCCACAATCATGTCATGAGAGCATGTTCGGTCCATAAGTATGAAGGTAAACTTGCGCCGGCCGAATGTGCGGAGACGACAGGATATGTTCAGTGGGTTTTGGATTACATTTTTCTCTCTGAGTCGGCGGTAGAACGGAGACCGCTGAACCGCAGTCTATCAAATATCCGGCCGTGAAGAGGAGTCGTTTCGTTTGTTCTTTAGGCGAGCCATATACGACGCCGATTACTGACCGCCCCTTTCGTTTCCCGCCTCAGTATGTCGAACCTTTGTAAGGTTCGCACGGTATCGCGGGCAGGGTGGCCCGGTGCAGCATCGAGACTCGGCGCCGAATTTCCCGTGGTACCAACAAACTTGTCCTTTCTTCGGATTTTTTTTGAACCGCCTTTTCTAGTATGTCTTTTCACAATGGCGTTGACGGCCGCAAGTTTTCCCGCGTGGACTACAGATGCTAGCTCGGTAGGAACTTCTGTGATGGTGGCTACTTTCGTGGGGGTAGCGTGACATACAGCGAGTCGGCCTTTTGCAGAAGTTCCTCCATAGAGAGTTGCGGTGTGGGAAGCTCACGACTCATATGCAGCGTTGCCGGCAGCCGACGGAGAAGAGCCCAGCGTTCTACATCTTCTCGGTCCCAACTACCGCCGACTGAATCGAGCCATTTCCTGAGATGGTTTCTCGTCTGCTGTGATACCTCCCGTGGCCATTGCTCTCGTCAGTCTCTGGTGTACGGTTGGTTCATATCGATAAACGAAGAGAGTCTTCGCCGCGTCTAACATGTTTGCCGGACGTTCCTCCCCCATCATCGTAAGATCTCGGATCACGAAAGCCTCTTCTTCCGACAACAGGGTAGTAAGTGCAGCAAATTTGTTGATTTGCGATGTGATACCCTGCACATTGAAGACGTCCTCTAGCTGTTGAAACCATAGACTGCATTCGTCGTGTGTCATCGAACGAAAAGTTATCTTGTACCCCTTCGAATCGCTCGACGTAGCAACTGCTGGCGTCGCCGCGGGTAGAGGAGCAGGATGGGTTTCAATGTAGCGGCTTGCTTCGAAAATAACATCCTCTGCCTTGGTGATGTAAGTCTCAGACATATCAATGTCCTGAAGAACGGTCCGTTTCCCTGAGGGCGCACCGCTCATTTCTGCAGCCTCCATACAACGGCAAGAGCCGACAATCGAGCTCGCGAAACTTGTCGAGAGCTCCGAACATGTTCTTGAGAAGGATCTGTATGGTTTCCCGAGCATCACTCTCCCCTCTAGATACGATAGTCGTTATGCGTCGCTTTGCCGACGACGGACGCGACAAAACGGTCTGTAAACGCTCAACCATCGCTGAGGCGTATGCGATCAAGCGTGACGCGCGCTTGGCCAAGCCGAGTGCCGGAGTGCCGGTGTGCTCTCAGCCTTGAAGAGCCGGAGGAAACTTGTGGACGAACTAAATAATAGATTCTTTTGCTGTTGTCTTGTGTCTCCGGAAAATGCATATGGCGTATAAACGCAACTGTCACGTCAGGGTCACCACTTCTAGCGTGTTCTAATTACTAGCAAGAGACACTATCATAGCGATGATGAAACAACACGTATTGGCAACTAGACTATGTTCTCTCTTGTTTCCTTATGCTACAAAACTCACAACTGTCCATTTCGTTGTACATGTTTACAGTCTGTACACTCATTCATACAGCTGAGTGAACTGAAGCAACGTAGAGTAAACGAACTTGCCCAAGGTTCGACATGGCAGCACATGATTCGAATCCGCGTTCTCTCAGTCGAGAGTCCGAAGCTCTTAGATCTGCACTAATGCACTCCACATAACAATATAGTAGGTATTAGCGGAGGCAGATGGGTTTAACTGCCTATCTGCATGTTCTTGGAACTGCTTATATACGTGATCTGGTTCATTCAATCAAGCCCGGCGAAGACAACAAGTGGGCCGAAGTACAATTGATTCAGCACATATCTGTAAACAGTGGCGGATTAAGACACTCGTGTGCTCTAAGCACATGCACTTTCGAGGGCCCTAGATATACCCGGGGCGTATCTAGAGAGGGTACACTGGGAGAGGGACACATTTCCAATTGCATCAACCCCTGATGTTGCCAAAAACACTGGCGCAGGAACGACATTAATATTGAGTGAGCTGAGCCAGAGCTTCAGCACGACTTCGTTGTCGGGTGATAACATCGAAAGAAGGATGGTGTTGAAAATGTTACACCTTCATAATAAATTATGTAGTGACACGATACACACATTTACACCTGTAGGGCTTTAATCAGGATTATTCCCAACTTGACTAATTGGGCCAATGGAGTACCAATGAAACTAATCTAGTAGCCAGCATTAGCCAAATGTTGTCTTGCTAGCTGGGTTTCACGAATATTCAGTCCACACAAAATATTCTCAGCTATTTTCGTGGGCCCCTGACCTTTATGGGCTTTAGACACGTGACTCTTCTATTGTACATAACATTAGTGCATGAAATTAGGAGAATTTAGAATTTTATTCGTAAAACATACTTACTATCGCCTCTCTCTCCATCGCCTTCACTGCCTTGATCGCCACCGCCGCCACCGCCGCCACCGCCGCCACCGCCGCCATCGACGCCACCGCCACCCATGCAGCCTTGGATGCCAACCCCGCCACCGCCGCTTTGGAGGCCACCGCCACCCATGCTGCCTTCTTTCGTAGGTTTTGCTTCAATAGAAATACAAAAACTTAAAAGCAATTAAACACGCCTAGAAATCGGAAACAATGTGTTATGCTGTCCTAGACAAACTAAACATTTGCGTAACATGGACTGACTTGGAGAGGACACATACAACGTGATTCGAGCGAGTTGTCATAGTCGCAACCTTGTGTGTGTGTGTGTGTGTGTGTGTGTGTGTGTGTGTGTACGTGCGTGTGCGTGTGCGTGTGCGCAGCGGGTGTTCGCGTGGACGTGTAATCGAACATACGTGATGGTTTGATAGTTAATTAATTCGAGACATACTCGACTGCTGCATTACCGGGAATGCCGAACACTTTTACTCCGCAGAGCTTGAGAGAGCGCCTCTTAACTCCCATGTTTCGTATCATGACCGTACTTCCGGTGACCGCACGAAAACAATTGAACGACTTCGTTTCGCCCGGCTTGAAGGCTCCAGACGCATACGCACATTTCTGCCCCTCGGTGGAATCCTTTTGCAGCACAACAATAGCGACACTTCGAAGACTGTCCCCTGTTTCAACAAATCAAACAACACCGATGTCGTTGATACAGAAAACATAATACACTGAGAAAATTATCACATTGTGGAATTAAGAGAAACAAACTCGAAAGGATACATAACTATTGAACAAACAGGCAACAACAAGTAATATTTAACGGAACAAAATCCACCCTTGACAATATAACATATGGTGTTCACAGGGATCAATTTTGTGAACCTTTACTCTATCTTATATACATAAATAACGGGTCTATTTTATCTGGCACAACGCTTATTATCATGTTTGCTGATGACACGAGTATCTTTATATAAGGCAACAATATACATGAAATGGAAATTGCTATGAAATCTGAAATAAAAAACTATCTCTATGGTTTAAAATTAATACATTTTCTTTATATATACCGAAAACTCATACAATGACCTTTAGTAATACGAATAGTATAAGACAGGGATAACAACGTTTACATAGACGGTATAAACATTGACACTGTAAACAAGATATAGTTTCTGGGTCTATTTATAAATATCACATTGAACTGGAGCGCTCACTTTAAACATATATAAAATAAAGTATATAAGAATATTGACGTTATAAAAAGGTGATGAACAAATTAAATAAAAGCCTATTGATAAATCTATATTACATTTTTATCTAGCCATATATTACCTATCGTAGTGTTGTTTGTGGAAGGAACCCAAGTATATGTTTAGCTAAAATATATATATTGCAAACAAAATTGCGCATAATTAGTCATGTAGGATTTTTGGAACACACGGAGCCTTTATTTATATCTTTAAAGATAATGTATATCAATCAGATAAATAAATACTTATGCTTTATTCTAATGTTCAAGCATAATAGGGGTATGTTACCAGATATATGTAATTATATATTTATTCTGCAAATAATCACACATAAATATACTACAAGACTGATAATGGCATATGAAATACCATATTGCAAAACGAATTGCAGACCATTATCTTTGGCCTATGTTGGTCCTAAAATTTGGAATATTTCCATTACAACTACATTTTAACAATATTATGCAACTTTACATATATTCAAAAAAGGGCAAACGTCTGTTTCTGCATAATCAGTAATATAGATTATAGTTTCTGTTTCTACTTTGAATTTATTTGTATTACCCATTTATTCAAAGGCAATTTATTAATAGCATATGTGCATTGACAATGTAATTTTGTCGGTACATTTATAATGTACTGTTAATTAATTAGTTAGAATATCATGATGGTAATTGTTCTCTTTCAAGAATTACGATTTACTTATAACTTGAACACATGAAAAATGAATATAAGCAGATTTATTGCTTCATTCCAGTTATTGCATAATGTATATTTATAATATTTGTACTGTACTGTACTGTACAGTACTGAATATTGTTATGTAACAATAAAGGTTATTATTATTATTCATGCTAAAGAAAATAATAATAATAATTAAATAATAATAATAATGATAATAATAATAAGCATCAATTTCATAGAGCAGCACGAGACCTGATGCAAAAATCTGCTGAGAGGAGCCCTCAGTAGAACATGTACAAGTAAAGTACAACAATGAATTAATTTTAGAGTGGCATACAGTAATCATCAACATTTCAGTTAGTTAATACGTGCAAATAAATTTACGTTAAACACTAAGTGAAATCTATCTTTTAATGTCTTTGAAACTTCGCATTAATGTGCCAAAATGTTAAGTTTGTTGATTGTGAACTGTCACTAAACCCCCTCAAACACGATCATTTGCGTGTTATAAAACGACCAGCCCGATATATGTTGGTGACGTGATGAGAATGAATGCCACCCAGCCTTTTAGCATGGTGGGTAACTGCGCGGGTTGGTGTATCGGGGTGTACCTGAAATTGCAATCGAGGAATTTAATATTTGTTGATATCACCGTAAAAATAAGCTCATCTTCACATTTGTCGCTGGATGTACATAGGAATTACATTATGCAGCAGTGTATATGTTGCCGCCAAATGACGCATCAACCGTCTGGCGTTTTGTCTAGCAACAAGGTCCGCCGAGCTTTCAAAATGGCCGACGCCCGTGTGACAATCAATGACATTCGTGACGGAGGTCACAAGCATAACGATGATAGTGACGTCCGTTCTAGATCAGTCAGTTAAACTAATGTTCGACATTTAAGCCTTGCTATGATACTATTTATTTATTATGAGTACCAACTTCATTATCACATTAAGCTTATAGTAAACAAAGCTGAACATGCTAAGCGATAATGCGAGCAGGATGTCCAGACTTGTGTTAACAAGTAAGATGCTCTCCCCCCCCCCCTCTCTCTCTCTCTCTCTCTCTCTCTCTCTCTCTCTCTCTCTCTCTCTCTCTCTCTCTCTCTCTCTCTCTCTCTCTCTCTCTCTCTCTCTCTCTCTCTCTCTCTCTCTCTCTCTCTCTCTCTCTCTCTCTGTCTCTCTCACACACACACACACACACACTCTGCCTCCTCTATATATATTTTTTTTATCGTGTTTCTAAACGTGCTGATAAATCTTTTATACGTTATCCTAAATTAGTACATTTAGTTTTACATATAAAAAACTATTGGAAGCTGAACAATGATTATGAAAATGCCATCATATTCATATTTACCTGTCTTACTATGCTCATTGGTCATGGTCACTAGGTGAATAGTAAAGTAGCCTCCTAGATAGACCATCCACCATCTGCCGACGCCCTTGGTTGTCTGCGAGCATGACGGTTTGAAACGCACTGGGTTTCTCGATTCGAGGTGTCCTGCAGTAGTTGCTTGTCGCGTCGGTTTCCCGATAGAGAGATCAGCGTCGTTCGAACACGACACCTGCACAACCGGCAGCAGCAGCAACAGCGCGAACTTCACCATCGTTGAGCTAAAACAACATCGAAATTAGTAGGTTGGAGTGACTAGTTTTGATGGAGATGTATCTTGCGATAGCTATACACGCAAGCACGCGCACACCGACGAACGTAAGCACGCACGCTCTCACGCACGTACACACAAACACACATTACAATTGCAATAGTGATGTAATAGTGTCGTAACTATTGCAATACATGTAGACATATCTTAGCAAAGACGCAGTAAAATCAATCACAAACCATAATTAGTGGTACCAGAGTTAGATCCTGAAAGCACACAGTTGTAAGCCTTCAGTCGAAAAATGTTGATGCTAGATCGGTAAACAAGCAAAAGTACAAAATAAAATTTTGGTATGTACTTTGATCTTGTGATGTACAAGTAGCGATCCTGACCGGTTGGCCAACTATCGTTACTATGCATAGTTCAGCATATTATCGACAATCGGTAGATAGTTCAATTTGATACTGATAGCAGGCTAGTTTGATGTAGATCTATTGTTGTACCCGATTCATCTTGCAATGTATACACACTGTATTACCAATGGTTTCTGGATTTTACTTTTGGGAACATAATGTGCCATAAGTAAATTTAATAAATCACGCACGCACACGCACGCACACACACGTACGCACACACACACACACGCACATGCTCGCACACACAAACATACACACACTTTCACTTCTCGTCGGCGTATTCTCCTACTGTTGTGTTTAGATATAATCGACTTACCCCTTCACAAGTCCACAGTGACAACTGTCGTACAAAACATTTAGTTGAAGTAGCATTTGTATCTCCTCCGAATGCCGTGTCTCGACCACTGATCAATAAACGTTTGTTATGTAGTGCGCACTTGGTTACCGCAGCATTGTTATACGTAATAGTCCGCGTGCAATATTACGTAATTTATCGGGGAATCCTAATGATGACCATTAATTTTGGTTGACTGGTATGTCACTGTTCTATGTTTACCTCACACCAAGAATACCCATAATATATGGTTAAGCTCACGACGGAAACATCCCAAATAAAAACAAGGGATGTATGTTGGTAGGAAATGAGGGAGGGATGGAGGGAGGGATAGAAGGAGGGAGGGAGCGAGGGAAGGAGGGAGGAATGGATGGAGGGAGGGTGGGATGGATGGAGGATGAGAGGGAGAGAGAAAGAGAGGGAGGGAAGGAGGACGAGAGGGAGGGAGGGAGGGTGAGAGGAAGAAATGAAGAGAGAAAGATAGGGACGAAAAAGAGAGGTAGGCAGAGACGGAGGAAAGATGGGATGGAAAGAAACGGATGGAATGGAAGACTCGCACGCAAGCACTCACACACATACGCATGCAAACACACTCACGCACATACGCACGCAAACACACGCACGCATGCTGTGTTACTGATTAGGAGAGAAATTAATCTCACGCTGCAATTAATGCGCGAAGATTATTCGTACACAACTATCCTCCACTGTTTATAGTATAGCATTATGAAAGAGTACTACATGCCAGGTACTCATTCATACAACAGAGTGTGAGAAAGATATCTTCGCCCGTCAATACCCATAATTGCTCAGGGGACAATGGTGGTGGCGACGGACCGTTGAAGGTTTGAATCAATTCATCCATGACAAAATGCCATTGCCATCTATGGTCGCCACTCCATTTGTCTAAAATTATGTGTTTACGTTTGGCTTATACACCAAAAACACAGTGTGTTTTGGTGACCTAATCAAAGCCAGATATTGTTTACAATGTTGGTGACAGTAATGCCAACGGTATATTATCAGTAACAGATGTCGATTAACGCGGCGGTAGTACAACCAAGATCAAAGCTTGATGTCAATACTCGTTAATGGGCCAATGTCTCAAAAAGTGTACAATTAACAAAAATTGTGTCTTTTGTCTCTCACATCGTCAATTATAAAGTCAGCCTAACGAAATTTTCACCATATATTGATGTCATTACGTTCTTTCAGGACATGTAAGGTTTGACAGCCTTGTTAATTTTTTAAATACCAGAAAGTGGCCGTAAGTTGCCAAAAAGACGTGTCCAATTGAAGTTTCCAAAGTTTGAAGTAGTGCCATACAAAAACAGTGCTCTATTTATTTTTTCTGAGTTCACTGGGTAAATGCAGTATGTATTGGGAATGTACAGTAAACACATCATGTTTAAAAAATTAAAACTAAAAAATGTACATTGCGTTTTTTATAATGACCAATTTTTGCGTGTCCAGCGTCATCGGTTTATACGGGTCAATTACGTTAATTTATTATTGTCGTTGTAGGATACCTATACGTGTATTCTTTTCCTACATGTTAAGTAAATGATATACCAAAAAAATATGGGTCTAAACCTAAATTCGACACGTTCAAGTACAAAAATATGGAGTGGCGTTTTAGCTGCGTGTCCAGCGTCATAGATAGAAAATGCTATTTTCAAAACAATAAGAAACTTACGCCGTTTTTTTTTCCGTACATACCACCAACCACCATGCTATAACCCCAACAGTGGCAATAGCAATATTCACCATATTTCTTGGTCAAATAAGGATAAAACCGATATTGGAGCGTGTCCAGCGTCACTGCGTGTCCATCGTCATATGTGGGATTACCGAGAAAGACTGCTGAGAGCGCATTCTACTTTGCTATGTAGGAACTACAGTGATCAGTGCATCCGTGGCGGTCGCCTTTAGGCTGGTGGCTATTTTTTTGTTTCCTACAATAAATATTTGATGAGTTGTGGTCCTATATGTACGTTTTTCATATGAAATGGTGTAATAGAATAAGCCTAATATGGTAAATTAATAAAGGTAACACCACTTATAGCACTAGTATACTTATCAGCTGTGTTCTAACAAACCAATGAACGATAATTTGATACGTTGATCTGCGGAAAAGTTTATATATGACAATCCTAATGTCTAAGCAACTTGATGACGCTGGACACGCCAATTTAACCAAATGTATATTTACCGGCTGTAGTTGACACTGACATCCTAACTTTTAGTGTAGATGTGTCAAGTACATGTTGCTCTTCATATAAAAGAAAACATTTCACATACAATTTAGAAGAACACATTATTACAAACAAACCATACTGACGCTGGACACTTGCTGATTAATGATAAAAATCAACATATCTAAGAATAATTTCCGTTTAAATAATAGCTATTAATATACGTTTGAAGGCTGGGCATGCAGCTATATCAATATTTAATGTAGAAGTGATTTATTATTAATGTGTAAAATGTAAATGTTTGCATATAAAGCAAGACATCTGCAGCGGCAACTCTTACAGTGGAAGTTAGGAAGTCGAAGAGACTCGACCCATCCCTTCCACCTACTACAAGTGAGGTGCCTACGTCTTCGCAGAGTTTGGCTGACTCAGAATACGTACCATTATCAGGCATTGTGTGTTGTGTTATAAACTTGTAAACCATGACACCATACGATTTATAATACTAACTCTGCAAGATATATTATATACTTTTCAGAAATATGTAACAAGATAATGTACAACTAAGCAAATGTTCGCATAAGAGCATAATTTATATTTGGCTGCATGTGTTGCTTTATGTTGTGCATGCTAAATAAGGCATGTTTCTTCCTTGGAATATATAGGTCACAGTGGAGGATTGCTATCGTTTACAAACCAACTGCATGGGCTATGTTTATGACAACCGATCTTCTTGTTATGGACACAACTTTTCAGTGGTCTCACAGACTACCGCCCGCGTGGTGATATATACTTATTTCTGTTACATTATAACACTAACACATATTTGTAAACCGTAATTTCAAAAACATATAATTCCCGGTTTAATATTCATAGTTTATGTTATAAGAACATTGGAATTTGCTGTCTTCTTAACTTAAGTACAACCTGTGTCCTTGTTTGTTTCCATCAGAGAAACTCTGGTCGTGAAGATGAATTTTCCCTAACTACATTCATAAGTAGCACAAGAATTAGGAGCTGACGTGACAGCTAAAATACCGACTGCTGGAAACCTACCCAGGAAAAGGAGGTCATCTGTCCAAAAGAAGCTTAACGCCTTGAAGGTGAAGACGAAGAGGCTGCAAAGACGTGTATGGGTTTTGGAGAATCATTTAAAGCGCTCTACTCGTAATCAGAAAGAAGGATCAGGGCAAACAAGAACTGATACGACTCCCATAAACACCGTTTTTGACAACGCTGATACGCCGTGCTGACATAATAATGAGGAAGGACGGATTGGTTCTCGCTGCCCATGAATCACTTGTGATGGAAATGCAAGATATTCTAGTCAAGAAAAGGCAGTCACTCTTCACAGGACGTCACCTGAAGAGAAGTCGGGCAGGAAGCGTGGTCGCGAAGAAGTTGCACCTAGACCGACGATACGTTCTCCGCAAGAATGGCTTCGCAGGACAAAATACAGCACAACACTTGAAGGCCAGACGCATGCGGTTACACGGGAAGGAGTTAATGAAGAGACCGGATAAATTTACACTTCTGCCAGGCAAGAAGGATGCCGTGAAAGATGGTACGAAGAATGTGCAGAAATATACTTTGACTGACTATAAGGAACAATACGAATTCAATGTAGACATTATTGTCCATGCCGCTGCATGTTTAAAATGGTGTTCGTAGTTGTTTTGTAATTTGTGACGAAGTATAATGATTGTCTTTAATTAAAGCTACATTGCGTGTCCAGCGTCATCAGTATATACCCATTTCTTAGCTCACAGTTTGCCTAGTCTCGATCCCCGGACGCATATGACAGTTGGCACACACAACGATAACTGATCATGGTTACTGATTATGCATCAGTTATAATTCCACACACTTTTCTGAGAGCTGCATTAATTGAAAATAGGCCATTCTAAGAAACAACAGAGTGCAAAAACTATCACCAAAGTAACAACGAGGAAAAGTCAAATTTAATCGTCTACCTCTTGATTCTTATTAAATGGCATGTACACTAGATGATCCAAAAACATTTTCCCCTTTACATGTAATTTAAAATGCTCTAATTGTAGCAAATATTGTAATTTTTCGTCGATGACGCTGGACACGCAATGAAAATCACGTTTGACTTCAAGTGACTGTCATAACAAAAGTAACCCATATTACATTGAACCATTTATGGAAAATATGCCTAAATATATGTACAATGAGAAAATATAACTTAATTGTTCAGAATTAAACATTTATTTTTGGACCTGTTAAAACCTAATTGTACACTTTTTTGGACATTGGCCCTAATACACTTCAAAGATTGAACAATGCTTTGATGTTCTTGTGCAACTAACCACTATTATGAAATACTTTGTTCTTGCCAATTGTCAAACAACATTTTCCTTTTTAGTTCAACACATCACCAACGGATATGCACTTTTCTTTGTTGACACTTTTACCAATCGTTACACAATTTAATATTTCGCTAATTGTGGATAAAGAAGAGTAATTAGGGGTAACTAAGATAGTTTTAATGGTATGACATTTACCAATCAGCGACGAGTAGTTAGAAATGTCTTCTATGGTCCCGCTTTTTTTTCTAGAATTCTGTATAGTAGGAGTCATGTTAAAAGTACGTGCTTACAATTGACTTATGCACTAAAACACAGTGTGTATTTGGTGACCTAATAAAAACCAGATGTTGTTGACAGTAGCGAACAACGAATCAATTAACGCTGCGGTAGTGCCGCTAAGATCAAAGCTTGATGTCGATAAGCGTTACCACACTTCAAAGATCGAACAATTCTTTGATCAGTTCAACAAATCACCAACAATCATTATCAATTCTTTGTTGTTCTTACGCAACTAACAACTATTATCATAACCAGATGTCGAGCAACAAAACGCTGCGTGCGTGTACGTGCAAGGGTGGACGGCTAATGACCACCTCTTATCGGGTCGTTAAAACGTATGAAAAACGGACACCATGTATTACATTTTTAATTACTAACTCTAATGGGATATAACACCTTGTGCTTTAGTGCATGCGTGCGTGTGCGTGTAAGGGAGAAGGAGTGGTGGACGGCTAATGACCGCCTCTTATGGGGTAAAACATGTATGAAAAACGAACAACATATTTTAAATTTTTTCAAATTTTTCTGCCTTGCAATTATATATAACGATGTTTCTAAATTGTATTTATCCAGACAGATCACAATTTGTTTTCATATATATATAATTACAATATATTATCGTACAATATATATATATATATATGCAATTAATAAATTATATATCCATTACATTATATTTGTTTTGATAACTAAAATTTAAAAACATCGTTATATAATTCCCATAATTTAATTTTTGTAGCAAATAAATAATTACTATAAAATAAAAAATCCTTACAAACAATGCATCATAGTATAACAATGATTTGGTTTATATTACTTCGTGAAAACATAACAAAATTGTAAAGAAAATCAATGGTTTGGTGTCAAGATTGAACCGCGTCGCCCGATTGTAAAATAACTGACAAGAAACCTATGCGTTTATCAACCGAGCTAGCGGCACCGACGGAAATTAAGTGACTGATTTAAGGTGACATGTTAAATTGTACAACTCCTCCTTCATACATCGATATTCTAGTGATATCATGAGATTGTACACGTTATTTTCTGTAGCTGGATATAATATATGTTTGCTATGCATGTTTATTGATGCAGATTATCTCCCGTTGGTTGCATTCGATATACTGTTTTCTTGAATATATCGAATAGTAAAAATCCAAAACAATCAAAATATGTTCATGGTCTCATGTTATTATTACGTAAGTGAACAAATCATGGTATGCAAATTTGTCACATGAATATGCAAATTAGCTCTGACTACTATAACTTCACGCTGTTCGTGTGTATCTCTTCAATAGGCAAATGCCCCCTCCCCGTACGTGCAAAACGCCCAAATGGTATATCATTCGAAAGCCCAACGTATCACCATCATAACGTGGTATGTCTTAGAACTGCCAAGTAATGCAGTAAGCGTGACACCCAGGTTAAACAAGGTCAGCGTCAAATGATACATTTTCGAAATTGTGCGCTTCCGTATTCAAACTACAATGTTTTCACATATACTTTATGTTTTTGTTATGTATTGATATATGTAGATTTAATGTGGCCGCAGCTTGTTTGATGTTGGAATAAAGGAAGATGGATTCATATATAAAAGGTTGGTAAGGGGCATATTTTATTGCCAATCAGTATGCACATCATGCATACCCATAAAATACACTGTACCAGTATATAAGGAATTGTGTACAAGAAAGTGTTGCTGTACACAAATAAACAATCAGTACAATATATACACAGTGCATCAAACTGCTAATCTACGACACCAAAGGTGAGGGGCTACATGCCACAGGCACTGCTCATAATGAGGAGCGACACCCCCACCCAAGGCCACAGTGACCGTCAATTGCATTAATAGAAGGCAACAACTCGCAATTAGATTAACAACTACAATTACCAACCTAAATGCATTAGGCATTTACTAACTTGTCTATGCGAAGCACAATCCGCAATTATCATTGAATAATAAAAGTATAAAAGTACAGTTGATCACAGTATTGTATCAGCCTGCCACTCAGCCCCGGCTGAGTGGCAGGCTGACACACCTGACAATTGGTATAGCTCAAAGCTTCAACAAAACAAAAGAATGACACAGTGTACAGCATAGACATACAGCATTTTGTATTAGCCTGCCTCTCAGCCCCGGCTGAGCTTGACAGACTGACACACCTGACAATTGGTATAGCTCAAAGCTTCAACAAAACATAAGAATGACACAGTGTACAGCATAGACATACAGCATTTTGTATTAGCCTGCCTCTCAGCCCCGGCTGAGCTTGGCAGACTGACACACCTGACAATTGGTATAGCTCAAAGCTTCAACAAAACATAAGAATGACACAGTGTACATCATAGACATACAGCTTTTTGTATTAGCCTGCCACTCAGCCCCGGCTGAGCTTGGCAGACGGACACACCTGACAATTGGTATAGCTCAAAGCTTCAACAAAACATAAGAATGACACAGTGTACAGCATAGACATACAGCTTTTTGTATTAGCCTGCCACTCAGCCCCGGCTGAGCTTGGCAAACTGACACACCTGACAATTGGTATAGCTCAAAGCTTCAACAAAACATAAGAATGACACAGTGTACAGCATAGACATACAGCTTTTTGTATTAGCCTGCCTCTCAGCCCCGGCTGAGCTTGGCGGACTGACATGTCCCACGTTTAGTAAAACAAAATGGGTATACATTATATATTTGGAAAGCTTATCGTCTCTCCGTCACAGTGAGATACGACATGGAGCTGTTACCCGGAATAGTAAGTGTGGAGCTAAGGTCAAACGAAGTCACCGTGAAATTATGAATATTCGAACTTCTGCAATATGGCACATTTATTAAGTTACAATAACTATGTAACTGCTTCGTTTCTATGGACATGTTATACACATTGTGAAAGGACAGTTTCTTCTCGTAACAATGTGTAATATGACTTGGAGGTGTTGATTGATGGAGTTTGTGTGGAGCGACGATCAAACAATATTACCGTAAAATAATAGATGTTCGAAATTACTCCATCCCGTAAACGTTATACAAAACCATTGGTGGCTTATATACGTTACCTATCTACAGATAGCCACGTCATATACTTTTGGAAATCCTACTATGTGCCCGTAAACAAGGGCTACCACGGGGAGCTATCAAGTGGCGCAGTAAGTGTGGAGTGAAGGTCAAGCAAAGACACCACCAAATGATGAATGTTCAAAACTGCGCTATTCCGCAGACGTTGTGCAATTACAATGTTTGCATATCTACTTTGTCTACCTACACTAGGCCATGTTATACATCTATATGTGTACTGTATCCCCGTCAAAATGAGGCAAGGCATAAAGCTGTGGTGGTCTAACTGAGGAGTGAAGGTTGAAAGTGAAGGTTGAAAGTCACTGTCAAAAGATGCATCAACCAACATCACCGTCAAAAGATGCATCAACCAACATCACCACGTTTGATGAGTATGCAGACATTTTCGTTCCGCACATCAAGAAGCATTTAAATCACAATATTGGCGTCGACCAGGACATGTACCTCGCCAGCAGGATCAAATAATCCACATGAGAGAAGCGTGGTAACATGATTGTGAGGAAAGTAACATTGGACAACAATGTGCCAATAAATTTTCATCGCGATGTTACCAACATACAGAGGCTGTCATGTACACAAGAACATATCAGTTAATTAATACACATATTTTTACATAAGACTGAGTTTGTGTCCCTCAAAATGACATTAAAATTCAAAATAGAGGGTGGTATCCACCATCATCTATTTTCTCATCCAATGGGTGATGCAAAAATGCCGTAAAAGAATAACATCACCTACAATAATAATAATGTTTTATTTCAGACAAAAGTACATACAATACAAGTAAATAAAAAATATGTAATAAATAATTAATATACAAAGATATAGATGCACATGAAATGACAGACCGGTCAAGACGACATAATAAGCTATATATGGATGAACGCACACGTTCAATAAATTAAAATTATAAAACTGTTGTTATAGGCAACAGTAATATCTTTCAAACTCTGTTTTGTTTATTTCCACCAGACTTGAGGTGAATAGAGCACCACAGTAAGAGAGAATTAGGTAAGTTTTAATGGTAGAGCTGCAAAGGCGAAATTTTCGTGCTAAGAAGTTGGTCTGAGCATATAGGGATCTTTTCTGTCTGGCAATGTCGTCATCGTCAGATTATTGTTAATTATACGACCCAGATATTTACATTTAATAGTGTGAGGTAACGGACGATTATTGAGAGTGACAGGATGACTATTTTTCATGTCCTGAAGTTTGTTGTCAATAACCATACAATATGATTTGTTGGCATTATATGTTATGTTAAACATTTCGCCATACTTGGCACAATAATCTGTTAGTTTTCTCAACTCAGAAACACTAGGTGAAAAAAATACAGAGTTCATCTGCATACATCAAATGGTTCATTATGGTCCCTACATAAAGACATCCAATTTGTAATTTGTTAAGATTTACACTTAAGTCATCCATGTACACATTAACAAGATGGGGAGAAAGGATTCCACCTTGTTTAACACCATTTGAGACAGTAACAAATCTAGAAAAGCTCTGACATCATCTGACAGTGAATATCTGGGTACTGTACCAATGGTACAGAATGCGCACAATGTAAGCAGGACAGCCACGATCAATTAGTTTAGTGAATAACTTGCTATGGTTCACTTTGTCGAAGGCCTTGGAGGCATCCAGTGACATACATAGAAGAGCCATTCACTATGTAGTGTCGAAAGTTCTTTTAATATAAATATGAGCATCTCTGTTGGGTGATGCTTTGTAAATCCAAATTGGTTGGCACACGTTGTGAAGAAAATGGTAGCCCTTGATAATATTAAAGATTCAAATAATTTACTAGCAATTGTTGCAAGAGCAATAGGTATGTAGTTATTGTTATCAGACAAGTCACCAGCTTTGTTTTTAATTATTGGAGCTATTATCGTGACCATCATAGCATCTGGTAAAAACCCATGAATTAACAAGCTGCTGAATAGCAGTGACATATAAACATGCAGTTTTTCATTAGCATACTTAAAATGTTCATTATTTATACAGTCATAACCAGGAGCTTTTCCTGTAGGCATCGCCTGAATTATTTCTTGTATTTCAACCATCATTTTGATAATTAAATTGCATATTGCTGCAATACATGTCAATCTTTTTAGTATGTGATGGAGAGCCAGGTACAGAATACAGAACATGGGCGCCATTTTCGGTCCAGTTGCAGCGCAGCAGCAACAGTGATTCATTGCACAGCTGATAACGTTACATGTTATGTCTAATTATTACTACACACATGTCTATGCATGTATGGATGACTGATTATTATTAGTTATGCTACTTTTACAAAATGTTTTCATACTTATTCTCTATTATAGCAGTTTAATGAGTATTTATTTATATACTGGTGTGGTGGGAGCATAAATCGTGCAATCCTAATATTTTAGGTCGTTTTAACAATAAATCTGATCACAAAAAAGCTAAGAGGGTCAGGAATAGCGAGATTTCAGGGATACCCGGATACAGATATTGACCTGGTACAAATTTCCAAGTCATGAGTATAATTAATAATTTGTATACGCACAATGCATGAAAATAAAAGTGTGTATTATATATATATATATACATACACACACATTAAAATTAGAAGTAAAGATATTTCTTAATATAACAATATAATATATGTTTAAATATGTTAAAGATATTTTGTGCATCACTTTGAAGGGGTGGATAGTTGGTCTATAAGCCTTACAGCTTGTTAATGGGATGATGTGTCTTTGTGAACATATTGCATAAAGATTGAGAAAGTTTGCTCCTCTGTTAAACGAATATGAACCTAGGTTATTATTATGGTATTGGTTATTATTATACAGACCAATAGGCAACATATTAATATTCAGTAGTAGCACTCAGCATGACTGTGTCTCTATGGGACCCTGTTTAAATATACAATGCGCTTCAGATAACTCGAACTGTCATTTTAGTTGACTTTTGCTTATGTCGATCTTTCTCTTCAGTCCCAGTCATATAAGGCCATAAAACAGATCTTGATTAGTGGAGTTTCTGATAACTAGAAATATTGCCTCGGGTCCCTGGAAGTTTAGCGTATCCAAAATGCACTGTAGTATTTAACACTTATTGGCAAAATCGAATACCTTTATTCTCAACGCTGCACATACACATCTTCACATGTAATTAACTTACAAAGTAACACTTTTAACAAGGTGAATTGTTGGCATTTAGCAATGTGTCTGAACTCCATAATGCCAACACGAATCTTACTGCCACGTTCATTACCAGATTTATACAGTGTATTGACATTTTTTGCAATTCTTAACATCTTGGAGAATACAATGCGTACAATAGGTAATATAGTACCCTGAATATTTCCGAGACTTGATTGCAATGTTAAACCTGACTTACAAAGTAACACTTTTGAGAAGTAACATGTTGGCATTTAGCATGATGCCCACGATGCCATAATGAAAAAATGAATCTTAGTGCAAACAGGTGCAACATGTCACATTTCTATTTAATGCTTTGCCATATGCCTCATTGCCACACTTTTACTGCCAAGTTCACTACCAGATTCATGCAGTGAATTTGCATTCTTTCTTGTTGTTATAACGTCTTAGAAAATACAATGCGTACCACGGGTAATTTAGTACCCTTAAGGTTCCAGAAACTTGACTGCAATATTACACGTGACCTATTAGTCAATTCAACCTTCACATCTAACTGACTTATTAAGTTAACACTTTAAAAAAGGTGAAATGTTGGCATTTAGCATGGTGCCAACACTTATCACTACAGCAACTACAACTACAAATGAATTTTACAGTGCAAATAAATGCAATGTGTCACATTTCTATTTAATATGTTTCACCATCTGTCTCATTGTCATACTCTTACTGCCAAGTTCACTACCGGATTTATGCACTGAATTTGCATTCTTCCTTGCAAGTCGTAACATTTATGAAACTATATGCAGCCGAACAACAGTATATCGCCCAATCAGCTTATGTTTGATAGTATGACAAAGTGGGAGTTGGACTTCCGTAGTTGCTAATTAAAAACAATTCACCAAGAATGCCTATACATTTCTTTGCGACATAAGAATTTTTCATCCTGTTGACGAAACACCATTTCACATGCCAACAAGACCTGAAATGCTTGTTTTGTTGGATGGGTAAGGCTGCTATCCTTATACTCTTTAAACTGAGTTAGTTTGGCAGCATCAACATATGTAACAGTGGAACTAACAACACTTGAGATGCAATTGTCACAAACTTTGTTATGCTTCTTGATTTTTGATACACAGTATCCAGCTGGGTAGTACAAGCTGTTCTCTTCTGCACTACCAAGTTCCTTCACAGATTTCGCATCAGAAAAGATCATTGGCTGTAACTGTAAGTCTGACTCTGCTAGCTTAGGTGAGACCTGCTGCTGATCAAGAAAGTCTACCACAAACTCTCCTTCCTCATTCTAATAATTTCCAGTAGATGTTTTCAGGAACTGGGCAACAGTCAATATTTTCACTGCGTATTTTAATTCGACTGGAGAGGGAACAGGGTTTTTCAGGCGTAAACAGCTTAACAGATTTTCTAGACAATCCTGGTTAAATCTAGCTGTTAACAGATAACTGTGGCCCTTGTCAAATAACTCATTCTGAATGTCTGTGATAGACTGTGTTGATAGAATAACACCTGTTTGAACAGGTTTCCACTTATTACCAATTTGTATTCCAGTAAAAACTTTGATGACAGATTTGAGATATGATATAGCACTAGCATGCTCCGAGGGATTAATTTTGCTTAGAGCCTTTGTAGGATGTCGACTGCACATAAGGTCGAACCATTTATTGACCACTTCGATGAACCAGGCAGTTACAAGGTCAGCTGACTGTGTACCTGCATGGTTCGATTCTACTAGAAAATGAATTCCTGCCGACACTGATTTACTAAATATATTAAGGGCATGCGACACTTTCATTTTATAAAAGTGGGAAGGGTTGAGAGCAGCACTTGTTAGTTTTGGGGCAATCTTCAGCTGCTGATCTTCCTGACGTTGTGATAAAGCCTTAACTGGAGCAATGCTCACCTCTGAGCTGCACAAGTTGTTGCTTTCAACAACATAGTCAGGAAGAGTGACAGTCTGACCACTGACAAGGGCTGCTTTCAAGTTTTTGATGACATGCAGGACATCAGCAATAAAGTACAACTCCCTGGATGGATCATACGGATGTTGTACCTTAATAACTGTGCGACTATGTTTACCGCATATAACACCAAAACTCTTCCACATGCTTCTGTTTGCAGAACCCATGTCACTAGTCACAGCAACTACATGTAATCCCATATCTATGGCCATATCTTTAAGAGTAGTCCCATTGATAGTTCCCAGTATAATGATATCCAACAATTTGTTTCCACCGGGTTGTTACACCACCTAGCATAAAAACGAGGCCATGAGTAGCATTGCCGTTACGGCCTGGCAGGGTAAAGTCACCTAGTAATTTTCCACTACTTTGGTAAAATTCGACACTGGAGATAATTGCCATTTCATCTAAGGTCAAACAACACTCGCATTCTTGCGATTTTAATCGTTTTACTTTCAACTGTAATAAACTAAACACCTCATTTAGAACACCGGGTTCAAACACAATACCATGCATTTTTTTCCGTAGCGTGCGCAATGACGGCGGGGGAAACTGTTGCTCTAACAACTGTTCACATCCAGTTGACCCACATGCAAAACACAACTGCAAGACTTTCTTTACAGTATTAGCACTCCATTTGCTATCTCGCATGCTCTTTCTACCTAGTGCACGTAGCTGGTCATCAGTAAATAATTTACATAAGGAAACCATGCACTTTGCGTGATTCTTAATCAGTTCCCTTTTCTCGCGTTTCACACGCTTCATCTGTTTTTGCAACAATGTCACCCTTATCTGCATGGCATGCAGTTTCCTTTGTGCTTCTTTCAGCTCATGGCTTCTTTCAGATGGTGGCGATATGTCATCAGGGCATGTCTTGCTGCTAGTGGGTTTGGGACTGTCACTAGTAGCGCTACTTGTGTCACCTACAATATAATAAAATGTTATGCAATACTAGTAGTGATTGTTAATTATCTCTGAACGAGGTTCTTATTGGAACATGATCTGAATAGACTTGATTCTACATCACATCAAAGAATTGTTAACAAATTAATATATCCCACAACCATTCATATGAATGAATCAGTAGTCTGTATTCCAAGTAATGTTTGAGAAATGGCTTTTAACTATGCACAGTAGGAACAAAATGCCGTGGTCTTTGTTGTGCTATATTTCAGCGTCAATCTCTAAGAATAATGGACATTATTTGGTAGCTCAGAAGAAATTGAGGTTCTGTGTGTGTGTGTGTGTGCGCGCGCGCGCACATGTGCATGTGCGTGTCTATGTCTAACATGAATGGCAAACGTTTTAGTGGTGCAAAAATACACATTGGATTACTACTTAAACTTATGATTTCATAACATATCATAACAGAGAATTTGATTTTTTTGCAAAGCCCTTTTGTCACTTTTTTATGACAAGCATGAGCAGGAAGTATTGGCACAACTGACAATGTATTCTCAGCAACCACTTACTTTCACTTTTGTCATCCACCTTTGACGGAGTTGTCTGAGAACCTGCATAATATGGATGATCTGGCAAAGACAGACAGGGAGATTTGGTGGCAGCAGCAGCAGCAGCAGGATGATATCTGGGGAGTTTGCGCCTCTTTGGTGCTGGTTGACGACTGAAGATTGTTGGCACTGCGTTTGGCTTCAGTTTGCATTTTCCATCAACGCGATGTGTTTCAAATTGGTCCTGTTCAAAATGAGCCTGAAATTAAATAAATTATTATTTGTAATAATCATGCCAGGAAAGTACTTTGATGTTTACACATTTATTGCATTTGGACTTTGTCAAAAATATGTTTTCTAACCATGTAATATGATGTATAGCAATTACTTGCAGTGGTGGTCAATCATCATATCTCATTCAAAACAACTCATCTACTTTTAGTAAATCACTTAAATTGATCAACCAATTACATAATAGTTAATTAATCTGCAAGTGTATCTCCTATGCAATAATTTCTTCAAAATTTTGCTAAAATTGCATATTTATATAAACATAGCAAAAATAGCCATAGCCATAGCCTATTCAAGCCATAATTATAATAATACCTTTATGGGATCAGGGTATTTAGGCATTTTAACCATCTCTCTGTTTCATGTCTATCAACGCATACACACAGATTGACTGACTAGATTACAGGAAACGCTTAAATAAATGCTGAATAGTTAAAAGGAACTGTTAAACACCGACATTAACAACATGAGTGATATTATGAGTATGACTGGCATGCTTAGCCTCAGACAGGTAGTTAAACAAGCCAGTTTCCCTGTATGCTAAAAGACAAAAAGTCGCAGCATTAACAAAAATATATTCCTGGATCTCGCACTAGCCTCCTGTGTTTACCATTGCCATTGGCATTTAATCAAACAGCGAAGCCGAAAAACAACTTGCTTTTTTTACCAAACTCATCTATCCATAATCAGGTTAGTAAAAAACAGGGCACAGCCACAGGCCTATAGCAAAAGACATGTCATAACTGCTTAATAATACAACATGGACAATTTTCATCATAACGACATAAGTGGTATCGCAGGGAACTAATTGGATACAGATAAATCTAACGATTGAAACATGTTGATGCAAATTGACACTAATAGGCTTTTGCATGGTAAATTCGCAAGTCCTAGCCCTAGGCTATGGCTACGCCACGTCTGCTGGTGGCAGTAGTTGGGGGGACGAGGGTGTGTTGTTTCCAAAGATCGACTACAAAAACAAGTAACACGTAAGCGTGAATGTTTATTGTAGGCAAAAGAGAAAGAAGACCGTCCTCTGTAGTTTCATTTTGTCCCACAATGTGTTGTTTTTCAAGCCGTGATGATAACCGGTGCTTTAATAAAGAAGAGAAACAAAATGAATACGTGCATGTATGTGTGTGTGTGTGTGTGTGTGTACGTGTGCACGAGTGCACGTGTGAACGCGCGTATGCGTACGTTTGTGAGAGTGCGTGCATGTCGAGCGTCACTTACTTCCGTATATACAGGATTCATACACTGACGACAGTGATGTCGGCATCCGTTGGAGCAGCACAGCACCCCGCGCTGGGAACAGTTATTGCACATCTCGGCACAGAGCCCAGGAGACCGTTTCACTAAGCCCAATTTTGCTCCATAAAATCGAGCGAAAATGGGTTTCACTAACAGTTCATCCTGGATACATCATACAGCCCTTCTTAAAATGCCAATTTCTAAGACGACGTTACACCAGTCACCACTCTTTAAGTTTAACTATCATAAACAGCTAGATTTTACTAACTGCGTTTTTATTTGGGTCCACTTTCACGCAGAGAACCTGTTGTTCACAGCCAAATAAGTGTTCCAAATGTTAGCGATTAAAATTTTGTTGAAGCACGATTTGTTTACACGACATTAGCCTAGGCTATGCACGAAGACCGGTTGACGTGTGCATAGCGGTTTACGGCTTTGCGAAGGTCAAGGACGTTGTTATGACATTTGTTAATCAATTTTGAGCAAAGTTTAAGCTGTATCTAATTTAACCTATGCATTACTGCCCTTCATATTACTATACTCACCGGCAAAATTTCGGTTTAAGTTGTTGGCGCACTCTACGCTCTTGTTAACTGAATATATCAACAAGGACGCTCCCATCAAAACATTGCACAGTGTGTGAAGCGGAAATAGTGTCCCCTGTGATATGTCGGCGGTTTCTGCAAGATTTCGTTTCAATTCTTCGTACAGTGAACAAAAAGTCATATGTTGTTGACAAGTGGTTGTTTGGCCGAATTTCCAAACACTTTTTGACACCTGTTCAATTTCTTTTGCCAAATTGATGAAAATATCGCTCTTTGCCTTAAGACTAATTCAACGATCACGTTAATGAAACGCAATTTTTAAAATACTCCTTGATTTTTTCCGCCAAATTCTGTTCTAGGATGGATTTAATCTTAGTGAAACGGTCCCCAGGTCCAACAAGCACTGGACATCGCCCAGTCACCGGCTCTGAAAGGTACCATGATACGGTTACAATGCGCCCTCATTATATGTTTACACTTTGAAATGAACTAAATGTATTCTAATAATCTGCGAATCATTAATTTTGGATTGGCATTCGGTGAAGCTATACCGTACCTGCAGAAGGTACATCAACCTTGCAGAATTTGATACTGGGCAGAAAATCCACACATGCGTAGGAACGACCAGTTCTGAATTATACTCGCTGATGCTACGTAACAGCCGTGTGTCAATAATGTATTCAAATTCAGCCAATGATATACGAGACAAATTGACTGAACAGAGAGGGGGAAGGCAGAAAGGGAAGGGGAGGAAGAGAGAGAGATAGCTAAACATACATACATACATACATACATACAGACAGACATGCATACATACAGACAAACAGACGGACATACTGACATACAGACAGACACATAGACAGACACATAGACAGACAGACAGACATACTGTGAGTGCGCGTGTGTTTCTGTGCTAAAACGCGCGAAAGAAATATTCCTTACATGGACTCCGGCACGAGCAAGTGGGGCAGCCATATTTGTCTTTCTATAATCCGTATTTGCATTGAAAATCATGAGTGGTATCTGGTTACTAGCTTAGGCATATTAGTATAAACATATTATTCAAATATTATACACATATAGTCAAATAATAAAAGTAATAACAAAGTATAATTACTTCTTTACACTTACACACACATATATATATATATATATGTATATACATATATATACCCATCAACGAAATATACTTTCTACACAATATCCCATTGTTCAGGTTTAACACTTTAATTTAGAAATCATAGATGAAGAAACTTGTTCTTTGTAAAGTCATATAATAAAAACATTATTTATCAATAAATTTTGTGTTTGCTTATTTTTCGTTAAAGAAAAAAACACAATTTCCATAATTTGTTTTGGATAAATGTGTCCATAAAATAACACAAGTCAAAATGACACAAGTTTGTACCTATCACATACTGAAAGATTAGACAACCCATTTAAAAAACAGAAAATATATGCACCCGCTATATTACCGCGCTATTCGCGGGAAAACACAGGCCCGTCTCTGGCATATTCGTCAACGTCCTCCAACGAGACCTGAAAGTTCTTGGGCCTTTGCTTTTTACTCTTTACACCACGCCACTAAGCTCTGTTATACAAAAACATAACTTAGATCATCATCTTTATGCTGATGACACTCAGATTTACATTTCGTTGGCTACCCCGGATACAAATTGCTCCCTTAACCAACTTAGTGATTGCCTTCAAGATATCTTCCATTGGATGACTGACAGCAAGTTGAAATTAAATGCAAATAAAACTGAATTGATCATTATTGGTACTCGAATGCAGCGTTGTAAACTGGATGGTTTTTTCCCTACGCGTATTTTGAATCAGTACATCACGCCAGCAACCTCGGTGCGTAATCTAGGAGTAATCTTTGATAGAAACTTCAATTTCCGACAACATATATCTCAAACATGTCGCTGCTGTTTTTATCATATTCGTGATCTTCGCCGTATTCGCCGGTATATGTCATTTTCTGTTGCTAAGACTATTGCAACAGCGCTTGTTAGCAGCAGAATTGACTATTGCAATTCCCTCCTTTATAATATCGCTAGCAAGGATATCACAAAACTTCAGCGTGTCCAAAATTGTCTAGCAAGAGTAGTTACAAGATCTCCTCGTTTTTCTCGCTCTGTGCCACTTTTGAAGTCTTTACATTGGCTTCCTGTACGATATCGTATAATTTTTAAGATCTGTACCATTACATATCAGGCACTGTCCAATAAGCAACCATCTTATTTGCATTTATTGCTTACTCCTGTAAGAAAATCTATCCAGCTTCGATCATCTAGTTCTGACCTACTTTTTGTTCCTAGAGCCAACACTAACATTGGAACTAGGGCTTTTTCTGTTGCTGCACCAACTCTTTGGAATATGCTTCCTCTTAGTGTTAGATCAGTTGAAAATATTACAAAATTCCATCGTCATTTAAAAACGTATCTTTACAACCTTGCTTATCCACCTTAGCTCCCTAGCGCCTTGACCCATCTGTTGACAACTGGAAAACTACTTATGGACTTTGAGATTGACCAACCCTTTTGTTTTGATGCGCCTCTGAGCTTGGTTTCCAAGGATTTAGGCGCAATAGAAGTTATCTTATTATTATTATTATTATTATTATTAAAGAAACGAATTGCTCGTCTTCATCTGCATATGTAAAACGCTGCCACACCGCCATTTTGTTTTTGTATTCGATGATTGTCCACTTGAGCGCGCACACCGATCCGTGATGCTCCGAGACGCCGTCTCGTTGGTGCGGGTACATCACAGACGAAGAGTCGTGACGAGACGGTCGAGGCGACCTCATTTGTTAAAAATAGTCCCGTTAATTAATTGCTATTCAAGTCACTGGCCCAATCCCACCGTGACCTTTAAAAGTGAGTTTCCACTGTATGTTGTATAGCTAATTTTAGTACAAAATAATGCTAAAAAAAACACCACATGCAGAGCCACTTGCGTAAGCCACCAGTAACAGAAATAGACATCAGTTGAGCAGCACGTGTATGCAGAGAGAGAAAGGGAGGGTGGGTGAGAGGGAGAGAGGTAGGGAGAAAGGGAGGAACGGAGGGAGGGAGGTAGGCAGAGACGGAGGGAAGATGGGAGGGAAAGAGACGGATGGAATGGGATACATACACACACGCAAGCACGCACTCGAGGGCACGCAACATACAGACACGCTCGCGCGCGCGCACACACACACACACACACACACACACACACACACACACACACACACACACACACACACACACACACACACACACACACACACACACACACACACACACACACACACACACACACACACACACACACACACACACACACACACACACACACACTCTCTCTCTCTTTCTCTCTGTGTCTCTCTCACGCGAACACACGCACGCACGCACACATAGCAATAAACACCAGAAATAAATATTAACATGCCAGCTCGATGCTATCATGGTATCACGTACTCGTCTCTACCTCCCTACCACCGTTCATTAAGGTCGATCTCCGAAACATTACTCTCTTCACCCTAAAACAGCAGGCTAATGCGATCCCTCACGTACTTCTACTTCGTTCACATCGCGAACGTGGTTAATGGCTTTGGAAGACTTGTAAAGTAATTAAACTAACATTTATAGGTATTGGCACAAAGGACAATGCTGTTTTTTGT
>OZ023211.1:27134243-27209879 GCA_963995525.1 Escarpia spicata
AGAGAGAGAGAGAGAGGACGCAGAGGGAGAGGGAAAAAGAAATGATTCGAACCCGGGTTCTCTCGGCCGAGAGACCGAAGCTCGAGACACTGCACCACTGCGCTAAACTCTACACGCCATTCCAGTTGAATTAAAGCGACGGCAGCACACGCAAAAGAAAAACGGCTGCTATGTAGTTGCAACTACAAGCGTTATAGGAAAACCAATCGGTGCCTGCGAAGCGAAGTGCAACTTGTAGCGAATTGTCATTTTCAAGTCTCAACGGGTGTCATATATATGCTTTTCTACGACGCAGGATAACATTTGAAGGATGATCTTTTGTCAACGAGGGCGTAGCCACGATTATATTTATTGGGGAGGGGATATGAGCAAGCAATGTATAGCGGAGGTGTGTAGAACTCATTCCACGTGGATTTAAAACAAGGATAACGCCTAACGTGAAAACGAGTGGTGACGTGTGGTATTTTTAACGTCGTGGGCATGCTATGTTACAATTTAGGAAAGAGGTGTGGTATCCCGTGTTGGAAGAAAGTGTGTGCATGTGTGTGTGTGTGTGTGTGTGTGTGTGTGTGAGTGCGTGCGTGTGTGTGTGCGGGCGTGTGTGTGAAAGTAAAACTGTTACATATACATACATGTAGCTCAAAGTAACATAAAACGGAGGGTCGTGTTTAAATGTCACAAGATATTACACATTCACAGACGCTTGCTGTCGTGTTATCGAGGTCTACATCTCAATTTATACAAGCACCGTTCCGGCGCGCACACGCTATATTCCGGAGAAAGAGAGAGAGAGAGAGAGAGAGAGAGAGAGAGAGAGAGAGAGAGAGAGAGAGAGAGAGAGAGAGAGAGAGAAAGGAAGAAAGAAAGTCAGAAAAGCTCAATACTCACGTTTGCCATTGCCGCAAGTTGTACTTTTGTCTTTACACAATTTCTTGGTATCGTCCCAAATGAGTGTTGCAGGACAAGGTCGATCATCTATTGCTCTTGACCCGATACATGTCACGTATACTTTACATCCGTGACACGATTGGTAATTGCCAGGTTTGAGTCCGACGCAGGAAGATACGCATTTGGAGATCTGTTTTTCCGGCACTGACACGGGAAAATATCAAGCAGGTTATACATATTGCTGACTTCGTTACATTTTCAGAGACACAATTTATGTTAGGTAATTTAGGATTACAGCACACGCACGCACACACACGCACGCATGTACCATAGGAAACGTAACAGAGGGAGTCGGGGGCTCTGTCCCTAATTTACGATATAGAATTAGTCGTCCAATATTTAGGGAATGCTGGAGGATTTGGGGATGAAATTTGAGATTTTTGGTTAGCCTTGCGGTTGTATGCAAATGAAAGTTTGTGGAGAGCCTGAAGGTGTTTTATTTACCGAGGCACACGGATGGTGAAAATCGGGATTTTTGAAAAACCTCAATGTGGTGTTTTTGGAAGCTTCGGGGGGAGGGGGTGTGTAGATTTAGTTTTTTCAGAGACTGAAGGTGGGTGTGCTTAGCAAGCCTGGGGGGGGGGGGGGGTGAAAATCGAGGTTTTTGAAGAGACTGAAGGTGGGTGTTTTAGCGAGCCTCAGGGGGCGGTGCAAGTGGAGGTTTTTGAAGAGTCCCCTAACATTCACCACGTTCCGACACCGGTGCCTACTTCCGCGTGCACACACGCACACGCACACACACATACACACACACACACACACACACACACACACACACACATATATATACACACACAGACACAGACACGCACGCGTACGCACACACACACACACACATACCCACACACACACACGTACGCTCGCTCTCGCGCACTCAGGCACACTCACACACACACACACACTCACACCAACACTCACAGCAACACACAAACATACACACAAACACACACTCACACACACACACGCACACGCACACGCGGACGCGCATACGCACACGAACACGTACACACGTACAAATACACACACACGCACGCACGCACGCACACACACACACAGTCACACACACGCACACACGCACACACGCACACACGCACACACGCACACACGCACACACGCACGCACTCACATACACACACAAATAAAAACACAAACACAAACACAAACACAAACACACACACACGCACGCACACACACACACACACACACACACACACACACACACACACACATACGTACACACTCGCACATACGCTCACACGCACACACGCACACACGCACACACGCTCACACGCACGCACGCACACACGCACACACGCACGCATGCACTCACATACACACAAACACACACAAACAAACACACACACAGTCATGTCATACTGCAAGGAATCAGAACGTAGACACAGGACACATAGGTTTGGTGTTATTATTTACAGAGCTGTAGCTGGACGGTTAGAGCTGTGGGTTGCCGGTTAGAGCTGTGGCTCAGCAGGGTTAGAGCTGTGGTTCGGCGGTTAGAGGTATGGGTCGCCAGTTTGAGCTGTGACTCGGCGGGATTGGAACTGTGGTTCGGTGGTTAGAGCTGTGGGTCGGCGGTTAGACTGGTTGCTCGGGTTTAGAGAGCCATACTGTCAATCGAGAGGCCATGGACAGTTTCACTAAGACATTACGTCAGTGTTCGATATAGGGCTTAATATATCAAATTCCAACAGGACCCGAAAATGTCGCGAGCCCGATATCCTATTCTATATATATATATATATATATACTAATGTTGCCCGCTAAACTGCGGCGTTTAAAATAAATAATTTTTTTGCCAATGAAACGTAGTACTACATATTCAAATAGTGAACACAGGATAGTAGGTAACAGCGGAGGGGTTTAAGGGACTAACCGCATGTTCTTGGAACTACTTATATATGTCATCTGTTTCCTTCAATCAAGACATTCTTGAGGGCCCTAGATATACCCAGGGGTGGATGTAGAGAGGGTACTCAGGGAGGGGGACAAAATCTCCAATTGCATCCCCCTGATGCTTGCCAAAAAACACTGGCGCAGAAACCAAATTAATATTGAGTGAGCAGAGCCAGAGCTTCAGCACGACTTCATTTTCGGATCATGACATCGAAAGAAGATGTTTCACCTTTGTAGTAAGTTTTGTAGTGACACGATAATAGGTATATTAAACATTTACACCTGTAGGGTTTTAATCAGGACTATTCCCAATTTGTAAGACTCATTGGGCCAATGAAGTACCAATGAAACTAATCCAGTAGCCAGCATTAGCCAAATGTTGTCTTGCTAGCTGGGTTTCAGGAATATTCAGTCCACACAAGATATTCTCGGCTATTTTCGTGGGCCCCTGACCTTCTTGTGCCTTAGGCTCGTGTCTCTTCTGCATAACATTAGTACATGAGATGAAGATAACTTTGAATTTTACACATAAAACATACTTACTACCGCTGCTCGCTCCACCGCTTTTACTGCCTTGATCGCCACCGCCGCCATCGACGCCACCGCCACCACCGCCGCTTTCGACGCCACCGTCACCACCGCCGCTTTCGAAGTCACCGGCCATCACGTGGCCTTGGACGCCACCGTCACCACCGCCGCTTTCGACGCCACCGCCACCCATGCCGCCTTCGACGCCACCGTCACCACCGCCGCTTTCGAAGTCACCGGCCATCACGTGGCCTTCGACGCCACCGTCACCACCGCCGCTTTCGACGCCACCGCCACCCATGCCGCCTTCGACGCCACCGTCACCACCGCCGCTTTCGACGCCACCGCCACCACCGCCGCTTTCGACGCCATCGTCACCACCGCCGCTTTCGACGCCACCACCACTACCGTCGCTTTCGATGCCACCGCCATCACCGCCGCTTTCGACGCCGCCTTCTGTCGTAGGTTTTGCTTCAATAGAAATAAGAAAACTCATGAGCAACTAAAAACAGTGTGTTATGCTGTCATAGACAAACTAAACATTTGCGTAACATAGGCCGACTTGGAGAGGACACCGACTATGTGATTCGAGCAAGTCGTCATAGTCGCAAGCTTGTGTGTGTGTGTGTGTGTGTGTGTGTGTGTGTGTGTGTGTGTGTGCGCGCGCGCGCGTTTGATAGTTAATTAATTCTAGACACTCGACTGCTGCATTACCGGGAATGCCGAACACTTTTACTCCGCAGAGCTTGAGAGAGCGCATCTGATGTCCCACGTTTCGTATTATGACCGCACTTCCGGTGATCGCTCGAAAACAATGGAACGACTTCGTCTCGCCCGGCTTGAAGGCTCTAGGCGCTAACGCACAGGTCTGCCCCTTGATGTAAGCCTTTTCCATCACAATAATGGCGACATTACGAAGACTGTCCCCTGTTTCAACAAAACGGATGTCGTTGATACATGCTATAGAAAGTAGTAATACTAATAATAATTAAAATTAATAATAATAATAATAACAATAAGCATCAATTTCATAGAGCAGCACAAGTCCTGATGCAAAATTCTTCAAAGGAGAGCCAACAGTAGAACATGTACAAATAAAGTACAAAAATGAACTATTTTTACACTAGCATACACAAATGTACAAAATGTCAGTTTGGTAAATACGAGCAAATCAAAATAAAATCTATGTTAAACACTAAGTGAAATGTATCTTTCAATGTCTTTGAAACTTCGAATTAATGTGCTAGACTATTAAGTTTGCTGATTATGAACTCATGTCACTAAACCCCCTCAAACATGGTCATTTGCGTGCCATAAAACGACCAGCCCGATAGATTTTGGTGACATTATGAGAATAAATGTCACCCAGCCTTATAGCATGGTGGGCAACTGCGCGGGTTGGCGTATCGGGGTGTATCTGAAATTGCAATCGCGGAATTTAATATATTTTGGTATCACCGTAAACATAATAAGCTTATCTAAACATTTGTTGCTGGATGTACACAGGAATTATATTATACGACCGCGTATATGTTGCAGCCAAATGATGCATCCACCGTCTGGCGTGTTGTCTAGCAACAAGGTCCGCCGAGCTTTCAAAATAGCCGACGCCCGTGTGACATTCAGTAACATTCTTGACGGAGATCACAAGCATAACGATGATAGTGACGTCCGTTCTAGATCAGTCAATTAAACTAATGTTCGACAATTAAGCCATACTGTGATACTATTTATTCATTATGAGTACCATCTTCATTAGGACATTACACTTATAGTATGCATAAACATCGCTGAACATGCCAGGCAATATTGCGGATGTCCGGACATGTGTTAAATACAAGCAAGATGATCAAAGCTCGCTCGCTCTCTCTATCTCTCTCTCTCTGCTTCTCTCCCTCTTTATTTCGCGTTCCCTCCTCTCTCTATATGTATTATTTATCATGTTTATAAAGGAGAAAAATATATAAGTAAACGTGCTGATAAATATTTTATAAGCTATCCTACATTAGTACATTTACTTTTATACATAAAACTATTGGAGGGTGAAGAATGATTATGGAAATCTTCTTATTTACCTGTCTTACTATGTTCATTGGTCACAGTCACTAGGTGAATAGTAAAGTAGCCTCCTAAATTCACCATCCACCATCTGCCGACGCCCTTGGTTGTCTGCGAGCATGACGGTTGGAAACGCACTGGGTTTCTCGATTCGAGGTGTCCTGCAGTACTTGCTTGTCGCGTCGGTTTCTCGGTAGAGACATCAGCGTCCCTCGAACACGACACCTGCACAATCGGCAGCAGCAGCAACAGCACGAACATCAACATCCTTGAGCTGAAAACACATCGGCGTACGGTTTTCTAGCATGTCTTATTCAACACCGAAATTGACTGTATTTGAAAGCTATACACTCAGGCACGCACCCACCGACGAACGTACACACGCACGCACTCACGCACGTACACACAAACAAACATTACTTTTGTGATAGTGTTGTAATAGTGTCGTAACTATTGCAATATCACGTAGACATATTTTAGTGAATATGCAAGAAATCAATCACAAACCATAATTAGTGGCGCCTGGGTAAGACCCTGAAGGCAAACAGTTTTAAGCTTTCAGTCGACAAAATGTTGATGCTAAATCGGTAAACAAGCAAAAGTACAAAATTAAATTGAAATTTTGTTACGCACATTGGTCTTTTGAGGTACAAGTAGCCTTGTTGACCGGTTGGCCAACTATTGTTGTTATGGATAGTTCAGCATATTATCGACAATCGGTAGTTAAATTTGATATTGATAGTAGGCTAGTTTGATGTAAATCTATTTTTATACGCCATTCATCATGTAATGCATACACATTGTATAACCAATGGTTTCTGGATTGTACTTTTGGGAACAGAATGCGCCATAAGTAAATTTAATAAATCACGCACGCACGCACGCTCAAACACGCATACACACACAGACACACACACACAAACACACACACATACACACACACACACACACACACACACACACACACACACACACACACACACACACACACACACACACTTTCACTTCTCGTCGGCGTATTCTCCTACTGTTGTATATAGAGATTAACGACTTACCCTTTCAAAATTCACAGAGTGTGATAGCTGTCGCACAAAACATTTATTTGATGTAGCATTTGAATCTCCTCGTTTTTTGAATGCCGAGTCTCGACAACTGATCTATATACGTTGTTACGTAGTTGTTGACGCAGCATTGTTATACGTAATAGTCCGCGTGCAATATTACGTCATTTACCGGGGAATCCTTCTGGGAATCCTAATGCTGACCATTAATTTCGGTTGACTGGTATGTCACTGTTATACGTTTACCTCACACCAAGAATACCCCTAATGTATGGTTAAGCTAAAGACGGAAACATCCCAATTGAAAACAAAGGATCTATAAGGGTAGGAAGTGAGGGAGGGGTGGAGGGAGAGAAGGAGGGAGACAGAGAAGGAAGGAGGGAGGAATGGATGGATGGAGGGAGGGGTGGATAGAGGGAGGGAAGGTGAGAGGGAGAGAGACAGGGGGGGGAGGGAGGGAGATAGGGAGGGTGATAGCGAGAAAGGGAGAGAGATAGGGAGGGACGGAGGGGGCGAGGTAGGCAGAGACGGATAGAAGATGGGAAGGAAAGAGACGGATGGAATGGGAGAAACCCACGCAAGCACGCGCGCGCAATCACACACACACACACACACAGATACTCACTCACACGCGCACACACACACACACACACACACACACACACACACACACACACACACACACACACACACACACACACACACACACGATATACAATCATTGATTTATATTATAACGATAGAATAACGACTTAATAATTCCTGGAAAAACAAACAAGTGAGTGTGTCCCATTTTCTCACAAGCGCACGGAGGGGCTATCCATAAAGGTACGCATGCCAAATTTCGACTTTGTTGAGACCCACGCCCTTTTAAAGTTCATAACGCTGGCCTTTTAAATTCACAGTTGACATACACGATACCTGAAGCTCACCCAAAACCGGCAACTGTACCAATTGCAAACATATTGGTAATCCTATCTTCAGTCCCCCACCCACACCAACCATGATAAAAGTGTTACTTGGTGGGTAACACACAATCAACCCGGGATATATGAGCCAAAAGAGAAACACATGTTTTTAAAATAGGGGTTTCTTAAGAAAAGCATTATGTTGTGCATTACAATACTCTATATTTCTTCTACTTGCCAAACATTACACACAACGTGGGTAAACGTGTTGGCCGAAACGAAAAAGAGCCGCACACTATGTCAAACAAAACCATTGGCTGAGCTTAACTTCAGCGTTTCGCGAAGCGATGTACCAGAAGACTTTTCCCTCGATTGAAATTATTTGGCCTCAGCGGGGGAGGGTGAGCACGCACCCATTGGTGGCCACCAGTAGACCCACCAGGAATGAAACGTGTGGCCGGCTGATCTAGCAGTCATTTGTATGGCCATCCATTCAAAAAAAGTTGCCAATCCCTGCTCTAGTTAGTGCGTGCTTGCGTGAGTGCGAGCAGACGATACGGCTTAACAACAGTCTAGTCACGGAGACGCTGTCCGATTGCAAGGTTACGTATCTTAGGTCTAATTTACAGAAAAGTCAACACGATTTTTTATTTGGTGCCATCCATACAACGAAATTCAACAAGAATCTCTGTGAGAAATGTCAGCGTAGAACGTCTGCACCGCAACGAAGGCCAGCGTCAACCTGTAACAGTGCAGTCGATAAATACAACATTAGCCATTGTAACTATATAAGGTAAGTTCTTATATCGCAGTATCCAGTCCTCAGACACTTAACACTTTACTCCCCGGTAGACTTGTTCAATCGAACACCATATCGACGTCTCTCTTTGGGAAGCATTCAACCACGCTGCAATAAACGCGCGAGGACTATTCGTACACAAATGTCCACCACTGTCTATAGTATAACATTACGAATGAGTACTACATGCCAGGTACTCATTCATACAACTGAGTGAACTGGAACAATGTAGATTGAATGAATTTTCCCAAGATTCGACATGGCAGCACATGATTCGAACCCGGGTTCTCTCGGCCGAGAGACCGAAGCTCGAGACACTGCACCACTGCGCTAAACTCTACACGCCATTCCAGTTGAATTAAAGCGACGGCAGCACACGCAAAAGAAAAACGGCTGCTATGTAGTTGCAACTACAAGCGTTATAGGAAAACCAATCGGTGCCTGCGAAGCGAAGTGCAACTTGTAGCGAATTGTCATTTTCAAGTCTCAACGGGTGTCATATATATGCTTTTCTACGACGCAGGATAACATTTGAAGGATGATCTTTTGTCAACGAGGGCGTAGCCACGATTATATTTATTGGGGAGGGGATATGAGCAAGCAATGTATAGCGGAGGTGTGTAGAACTCATTCCACGTGGATTTAAAACAAGGGATAACGCCTAACGTGAAAACGAGTGGTGACGTGTGGTATTTTTAACGTCGTGGGCATGCTATGTTACAATTTAGGAAAGAGGTGTGGTATCCCGTGTTGGAAGAAAGTGTGTGCATGTGTGTGTGTGTGTGTGTGTGTGTGTGAGTGCGTGCGTGTGTGTGTGCGGGCGTGTGTGTGAAAGTAAAACTGTTACATATACATACATGTAGCTCAAAGTAACATAAAACGGAGGGTCGTGTTTAAATGTCACAAAATATTACACATTCACAGACGCTTGCTGTCGTGTTATCGAGGTCTACATCTCAATTTATACAAGCACCGTTCCGGCGCGCACACGCTATATTCCGGAGAAAGAGAGAGAGAGAGAGAGAGAGAGAGAGAGAGAGAGAGAGAGAGAGAGAGAGAGAGAGAGAGAGAGAGAGAGAGAGAAAGGAAGAAAGAAAGTCAGAAAAGCTCAATACTCACGTTTGCCATTGCCGCAAGTTGTACTTTTGTAGTCACACAATTTCTTGGTATCGTCCCAAACGAGTGCTGCAGGACAGGGTCGATCATCTATCACTCTTGACCCGCCACAGGTCACGTATACGTTACACCCGTGACACGATTGGTAATTGCCAAGTTTGAGTCCGACGCAGGAAGAGACGCATTTGGAAATCGTTTTTTCGGCACTGACACGAAACATATCAATGCAGGTTATAAATATGGCTGACTTCGTAACATTTGCAGAGACACAATTTATGTTAGGGAGTTAATGATTACAGCACACGCAAGCACACACACGCACGCTCGGTCACATGTACCATAGGTGTAGGAAGAGGAGGTGTAGTGGGGCTCAGTTCCTAGGGGGTGCAAGTAGAGGTTTTTGGAGAGATCATTCAACGCGTTCCGCAGCCGGTTCGTACTTGCGAGCACACACACACACACACACACACACACACACACACACACACACACACACACACACACACACACACACACACACACACACACACACACACACACACACACACACACACACACACACACACACACACACACACACACACACACACACACACACACACACACACACACACACACACACACACACACACACATACACACACACACACACACACACACACACACACACACATTTGGTGATATACTGTGGTGCACAGCCAGTCAGTGCTCGGTGCGTGAGCAGAAGTATCTTATACTCTACTCTAACTGCTATTGGCAGCCAGTGCAGCTAGATCAATAGAGGTGTGACATGACAGAACTTCCTGGCGCCGCCCAGTTCTGTACTCTCTGCAACCGTTCTAGTTGTTTCACAGGCAGTTGGTGGAGTAATGCATTGCCAATGTCAAGTCTGCTGGTAACAAACGCATGTATGACTTGTTCTGTCACTGCAGGTGTTAGATAACGTCTTATTCTTGCAATATTTCGGAGATGGAAAATTGCAGATTTACAGACAGCAGTCACGTGCGTCTCCATCTTCATCTCGGCATCGAACTGTACACCAAGATTCCGTACATTCTGAGTTACAGTGACCAAACAGTCTCCAATGCATAGTGTGCGCAGCTCTTTTTTTTTTTTTTAATGAGGTGAGATGAGGCAGAAATACCTCAAAGACAATTATAACAATAAACGGTACAAATTTGCATAGCACCCAAATCTACAATAAATTGCTCTTGGTTGGTTTACATAGAGTTGTTTAAAACTTATTTAAACACTAAATCTAAAAAAAGGTTGGACACTTAATTAAACGACAATAACTGAACCGTCATATGCCCAAAGAAGTGATTTTGTTGTTGGTCTGATGCCTGTCTTTGAATGTGGAATGTAACTTATATTTATGCAGTGTTTATTCAATAATTTGTTAATTATTGTACAAAGAAATAAATTATATACAAATTGTGTTTTTGTTTTTAGACTCGTAAACGTTTTGCTAATGTTTCCATCATGTGTTATACCAGATATCTGCATTATGTGCAACATGTGTACTGTACTGTGCTGTACATATATATATGTTGTATGTACTGTGCTATACAGACATGTCTTGTGTGTGTACTGTGCTGTACATACTGCTGTACAGACATGTTTTGTATGTGTACAGTGATGTACAGACATGTGTTGTATGTGCTCTGTGTGCTGCACAGATGTGTTGTATGTGCTCTCTTTGCTGCACATATATGTTGTATGAGTATTGTGCTGTACAGAGGGTAAGTCTAATAGAGGGTAAGTCTGAGAGATAATATGTGAGAGAGTAAGTTTGAGTGAGGGTAAGTGTGAAAGAGTTTAAGTCTGAGAGACAATATGTGAGAGGGTAAGACTGTATGCATGTCTATGTGCGTGTATATGGGTTTGTCGTATATGCATTTGCATAAACAAACTATCTCGATGACACAAAAAATGTGACCAATGTAGTTATCAGCTCCAGTGTTTGTCCTGTGGGTGTATGAATATCACACACTTCACATGCACAGACACACACACATACGCACGCACGCACGCACGCACGCACGCACGCACGCACGCATACGCACGCAGCTGACTGTTTTTGAAGTGACAACGGTGGGAACGTCTGATTTATGAGATGTCATGCAACAATTGGTGTTTAATTCATATGTATATACCCGTTACTAACATTGTTGGCATGGCTAAGCTTGATGGAGGTCACGCGCAAAATTCTGATTGTGACAGGCAGACCACGAGATATTGGATACATAAATCACATTATGATCTTTCTGATAGTGGTCAATGACAGGCCTGAGTAAATGGGATGGTGGGATGTTCAACCTATAATCTCATCTAAGGCATGGCTGGTGGACATCAAAGTCACTTGTGTTGAATTTAGCCATTCTGTTTTTCTCTTGCAGTATCACAATAGATGACGTTGTCTATGTTGTTGATTGGGGTAAGATCAAGATGAAGAACTTTGACCCAGCCAACAACATTGCAACCTTGAGGCCTGAGTGGGTGAGTCGGGCAAATGCCAAGCAGCATCTGGGCCGGGCTGGAAGGTGAGTCAGACCATTATATATATATATGTACTCTGATAGCAAGGGAACTCTTGGGGTGTCGTAGTGCAGTGTTTAGAACAGCAGACTCAATCAAGTGAAAACAATTTTGAATCCTCTTTCTGCCATGTCCAAGCTTGAGCAATTTCTTCCATTCCACATTGCCTCAGTTCATTGAGTTATATAAATGTGTACCTGAATATAGAGGTACTTGTATATGGATGACCTTTATGCAGTAGTTGCGGTGTGGCTGAATACTTCACAGAGATGTAGAAATGGTGTTTAAACTGCCCACGAACCAAAACTATCTGTCTAGATTATGTTCCATAAATTTTGTGATTTTGGCAGAAATGCATGTTTAATAATCTCATCTTTCAATGTCTGGATTATTTTCTTCTACAAATAATAAAAAACTAAGAAAATGCCTGTATTTATGAACCCACACATCAAGAAACCGTAGACGATATAAGTCAAAATTACCTCATTTTTCAAAATGTCAGTTTTTAAAATTTTACTTCAATTTTAAAATAAATAAAAATTTATTGAATATATTTCAACAAATGAGATATCATTTTAAAGCTCATGAGAAGTACTTACTTTGCAGGTAACACCTATCAAGCCGTGAGTCTTTCCTCTTAGGGTATAGCCGGACATCTGTTATCACTTGTACACAGAGTATCACAGTCGGCACTTCTCTGACTACCAACTGCCAGAGATCCTCAGGACACGATTGGAGGAACTCTGTCTACAGATCAAGGTCAGCACATCGTAACATGTTATTTTACACATAGGATGGTGTAATTAGAAACACATTAAATACCTCACAGAGAAATTGTACAATATTGGTAATAATCAAGGAAGTATAAGATGATAAGAAAATGTCTTAAAACATTTGCACCATACGGTCATAATTAATATTTGACTCAAATATTCACGAATATTTTCTATGTTTAGTCACCATGCCAGAATATAAGCATTGACACCCTTTGTGTGTTTTTAGCTATTTTATTTTTGTCACAGATGTTGAAGCTGGGACGCATGGAGACATTTGTAGGCAAGGCAATGCAACCGCCCAGCATGGAAGCCCTACATCACGCAATCTCAGCCCTCATCCACCTGGTGAGTAACTGTCAAACCATCTTCTCAACCCTTGTCCACCTGGTGAGTAACTGTCAAACCATATTCTCAACCCTCGTCCACCTGGTGAGTGACTGTCAAACATCATCTCAACCCTCGTAAAATATTGTATTTGAAATCTCTAAAAGTATAGTATTAAAAACCAGATGGCACACGAACCATTCTTCACATACTTAGTTCTGATACGTTCTCAACCAGCAGTCATAATTACATTGCAATTGCATTTCTTGGATGATGTTTCAGTTTATATAATCTGCTTGAACTAAATTTGAATACTGAAAGTGGAACGTAAGAGTGTTAATATTAAAATGTTCTACATGAAACATTTCAGTATAATCATTGGTGTTTTGTATGGCACAATAACTTACATCTAATCATTTTTGTGACATCCATAAACTACAGTTGTTTGGTAGTAGTTTGAGTGTTCAATAATACATTGTAAGATATGCAGTGTCAAGAAGTGTGACTTTAGGTTTAGTGATTTTCTTTATATCTTACAAATTGCCCTGTTTTACATAAACATTATATGTTGTCTGCCGTTTGCATTGTGTGAACACGCATTTGTTGTATCATCTACAGAAACAGACTGCAAGGGCATCCATATGAAATCAGACGCTTCTTGTGCAAGTGAGTATCTTAACCAGGTAACCCAATAGTGAAGATTACAACTAATATTCGTAACGAACCAAAAATGGAGTGATCCATGCGTTCATTCGTTTTGTAGTTATTTGTCACCCCATTTGGTTCAGCAATCCTTCATTTTGTTTCAGCCCACCTTGTGGTGCTCTTGTTGGAATATATTTGTTGGTGCTTTTAGTGGGCTTCCTTATTTATTTCTCTTTGCTCCACGTAAAGTATTGGACCACCAGTTGTTCTTATCCCTCTCTGGTTCAATTGCAAGGCATGTGGGCATTCAAGAGGTCAGTCTGAAGACTGTCAATAATACGTAACACTTACTTACGACATTGCGTCATGTTTGGTGACTGCACATTTCTGTGTTACTGTGTGTCATGTGACGACTGCGGGTTTGCTTGTAGCTGCGGCTGCTGGTTGCCTAATGATGATGATCAGAACTACTGATGGCTCAACAACCTATTGCCCTGAAGGCTACTGTGCAGTTGGCTATGTGTGGTCCAGTGCCGATTCCGGAAAATGCACAGGTGAATGCGATACATGTAGGCAGAACAACATGTAAATTTTTAGCTGATAAATAAAAAATTTGTACTGTATGTATAATAGATATTTTACCTTATGCAATTTCAATGAAGAACTGTTGGATTAATCAACTGTACACTTTTGATGCATAATGTGTGCATATTTTATTTGTTTATCTGTACTTTGGATGCAAGACACATGTATAGTTATTTAATATTTTTTTATTTAACATTCAATTAATTGTTTACTGTCCTTTTCATGCATACCCTATATATATTTTAATATATTTTACTCATGCTTACCGGTAATCCATAATGCCTATAATGTCAAAGTAGTCGGTATTTCAACCCATTGTCTTATGGTTATAGTTAACAAAGCACTTTTCACAGTGGAATCTTGAACCAAATATAAACAGCAGACAAGTGATAGATGCTTAACAAGAGAATATTGTCATCTTAGACACGACACTGCCTTGCAAACATCTTCCATGAAGCTGTATCAGTCAACTATATTTGTGTGTAGGTATGATTGTAGTTAACATACTACAAATGCGTTCTCATATTAATACTATACACACAGGCATGCACACATGCACGCACGCACATAAATATAATAACATTGACAAATATCATACAGTTTAGACTGTGTCGCGACCAAATGTAATAGATAAATAAAAGCTAACACGTAAATAAGAGATAGAACAAAAACATCAGATGGCAAGTGAACTATGAAACCTATAACTTACCGAGAAACCAACATTTATATTTCTATATGTGACTTACCCTTCTGAGATATTTCTCAGTTTAGTATGGAAACCTGTGCACACAGCAGCATTTACACAACCAGCAGATAATGTGTTCCTTTAATTTATATGCTCTCAGATTGAATACTTTCTTATATATATATTCTACAATGTTCCTTTACTATCGTCACTTCATTCCACTAGCCCTATCTTTAGAGCATGTTTGCACTAAACAACAGCGTGTGGAACCTGGCTTATATTTAATGTGTTTGCTGTGACAAAGATACTATTTTAAGGAATTTGAACATTTCCAAGATTAAATAAAGTTGTGATTGTTGTAATATTCCGGCTAATCTAATTGGGAAAATATAAATACTATATGTGCACTGTTTACACATGTATATGTTATAAACATTAATACCACTTATATAGTAACATTCTTAATCAAGTAGATTACAAATCGGTCAATGTGCTCATGTAGATATCCCAATCATGTCAACAGAGTGGAGTAGCAAAATTACATACTTATTTAATTTACTTTGTACCTACTGTCGCATAATTAAGGCAGAGACGAGACATCTCAGACTTCCTCCTTCACAGTTCTTTAGGTTGTTTTGGGTCTTTCTCTTTTTGTTTCCCTAGGGGTTCCATCTCACGGATCTCTGGGTTATCCCCATCCTTTCGCAACATAAGACCGACCCATCTCTCTCTTATGGCAAGTCATTCATGTTACTTTGTGGAAATAATTTGTGTTACTCATGTTACATTGTGGAAGTCATTCATATTGCTCATGTTACATTGTGAAAGTCATTTGTGTTACTCATGTGCACAGAGTTTCAGAAGTTGTAATAATCATATGGTAATGCTTTATCTGGCCAGTTTGCCCGGCCAAGTGCGACAAGTGTTCACAGTCAGGAGGCGTCATCACATGTGACATCTGTCAATCAAACTACATCAAAGACAAAAGCAAGATGGGCAAGAGTAAGAACATTGCTTTGCCTATAACTGTCACCCGTTGGTTGTGCATTAATTTTGTTTAATGTGTTGACATTAGTTATTGCACAAAGCACGATTTATTGTACGCGCATCTTGTTTTTCTTTCATGATAACCTATCCAGATTGTTTACATATATAACAATATGTTCACATCCCCTAACAGTATCTAACAGCACTAATCAGATGCAGTAATTTGTCAATCTACTTCCAGGATATCCAGTTCACTAGTAGTAGCCTATTGATGTTACAACAAATTATGGAACTGAGATTATATGTTTTCTGGTTGTTGATGCTGTTCAGAGTCCTGTCTTTTGGTTGTTTGCAGTGTGTTTAGAGGTGACATTTGACCACTGCCGCGAATGCACAAACTCTGACGGCAATTATGTGTGCAATGCTTGTAGCCATGGATACACCTTGAAGGAAGACAAATCTACTTCTGTCTGTAAGTAACCTGCATTTAGTATTGTTGTTCTTTTATCAGAGAAATTTCTTATGTAGGTTAACAGGATTGGACATAGTTTATATAAAAAAATCAAATTATGTTTATATAATAACATAAATAAAGGTTAACTATGAATTTATTAAACAATTTGTGCAATGTTTCTTGAACAATACATGTCTTAGAAGCATATATTACAATGTATGTTCTTACAACATGTGACAGTCATGGAAGTGACAACTAATGACTGGCACTTATAATGGACCAGTGACTTATGATGCATGTTTCAGTAGTAATATGTCGCTTGTGTGTTTTTACAGCATGTGACAGTCTACGGAAGTGTGCTGAATGCAAGGATGGACCAATGGCATGTGACACATGTTCCAGCAGACAAGACTCGGTGTCGAGGTGAGTGAATCAAGCGAACACACCCAATATAGGCTGTTCCACCAGGCGACCTCACCCCACTATTTATTCAGGCTAGGGTGGGTGTAATGTACGGCATTGAAATCAAATAATCATAGTAATATGTATGACCTGCGTTCTTTTCTTTGTGTGGCATATGGATTAGGCATATTTGTTATAGTAAAATATTTGCACGTCATAACCAAAATTGATAGAGTGGCTGATGCAGTTGGAGGTTTTGGGTAGCCTCAGGAAGGTGCATTTGGAGGTTTTTTGAAAAATTATATAACCCCGTCAAGACCATCTCCCAGACTATGTGCCTGTATTACAGAATATATATTGCTGTGCACTTATGAACATGTATCCACTTCACTATTGTACTTGCATTTTGTGTAGACATCTATTATAGAAATGTCTCCACCAACTTGCTTGCTGTTATTGGTAAGAGGCATGTGTACAGTTGGTTCTGCTCGTGTCCACAGTGATGTGCTATGTGTGTGAACAGGCGGACTGCAATAAGGACAACTTGGATTGTGTCTCATCAGCTTGCACTGTGTCTCATCAACTCTGGCCAAGGCTGCTGGGTAAGTCTTTGACAAAACTGTGTAAATCGTATGATTAAATTATTATTATGTTTTTGTTGTAAATTGTGTTATTCTGATTTAAATGTTGTCAGAGTATGTAGTGTTAATCACATTATGTAATCATTATAGTTCTTTTGACCAAAGGTGGCTCTTGTGTTTACATCATTCTATGTTAGAAGACATAGTCCTGCTTGTTAGGATTTTTTTATTTTCAAGGTTATTGTGCTATTTGTTTGGGCATTCTGTACAGTGAGTCTTACTGAGTAAAACATATTTTGAACTTGTTATGCCAGACATCCAATTTCCATGGCATGACTATTCTAAGTCTCAGTTGGGTTGCATTCAAAGTAATTGAAAACTTCTCACTACAAATTTATTCAACAATAAATAAAACTGCACCTTAGTTAATGAATTTGGGCAGTAGTGTATGTTAGATAGTTGATAGGATATATAGGAAATATTGCACATAAGTGCATTGAAGTATGTTGTTGTAACTGTAGGTGATAAAACAATTAAATAGCATATATAAACAGACCAGTTTTTAAATTCTAGCATCTTGGTTAAAACTTTACAACTTAGACACATCAATCAAAAAACGCCTGAATTACAGACTAGTGTCATGTTGCCAATGCAACTGGGTAACAGAATATTCCCATTATCACATTTATTGTTATTCTGTATTGTTGCTCTCCCTCTGTCCCTAAAAGCTGGGATGAGGCTGGCATCCAAATGGGTCCTCAATTATTTAGTTTTACTTGTTACATTGCTAACATCTCCACCACCCATTTCCACTCCCCGGTCCCTTGATCTCCACTTCCTCCCAATCCAACCAAGTCTGTCATCACACAGTCCTCCCATCTTCCTCTTCTCCTGTCATCTACTCTCTCCGTTGACCGTTCCCTTCCATTCGTTCCATGTGTCTAGCCAATGTTCACTGACTCCTCATTAGCGTCCTCCTAAAGCTCTCTTTTCACTCCTGCATTTCCTCCCACCCAGTATTGCATGTGTACATATTTGTTTTTCATATTAAACTTAATACTGATTCGTTCACTTTGTAGGAATGCAAACGATGCTGCATCATCAACAAATGCAACGCCGATAACTTGAATTCAGCCTATGGGTTCCTGCATGGTGGATTCTGGGTAAAAGTGAATATTGCGATAGCATCGCTTATCATGTACTCTGTCAGCCTGCTGCTGCTGCTATAATGGACACATCAGGTGGAATAGGAAAACAAGACGACGACTGATACTGACAAGCGACCTCACTCAAATCACACCCTAGATCTCACTGTAGGCACGTAACACACAGTTGTACTGCATGTCAGCAATGCTGTTGTCTTCTACGTCTGCACTTGTACGCTTTGTAGATGCACGATGATATTAATGTTAACGGTGGCTCTTTATCATGATGCCATAATTTCGTTATTGCCTGCAATTGTTTACATGTAGCTGATAGGAGCCACTTATTTAAAACAGACTTGCCACATAAGAGATACTTTATTGTTGACTTGAAACTATAAATCCGTAAAATGTTTATCTCTAGGTAAACGGTCAATAGCATTCCTATGCCAATCAAATGTCGGCATCTATGAAACTACAGAAAATAACACATCAAACTAAACTTGTTGGAAATCTGTCTCGCATAAACAGTTGTTGGCTTTTCGACCACTGTAGCTAACATCTAACTTTGTCATTTGGGTTGATACTTGTGTGATGACTACAAGAATAGACATTCAGTATTAAAAATATAAAGTAAATCCATAATAAAACCAGATACAACCATATTCCTACCAACATTCAAAAACTGTTTATTATATTTGTGAAATCTGTAAGCCGTGGCATATCAGTAAGTTTGTTTATTTGCATCTGTGTTGTCCGTGTAAAGCAACAGCATTACCAGCACACAAAAAAGTTCTTATCTAGAGTTGTCAAATGAATTCAAAGCATGATATTTTGGGAGATTGTGTTCCTTGTTGTTGGGTCATGTGACCAGCTAGCAAGTCGGTGAGCACCAGCTGTGAAGACTCAACTCTAGGTGGAATGTACACGGAAAGTTTGATGTTGTCTGAATAGACTTTGGTCCTGCGATCATCATCATCACGAACCCATTGATTGCTTGATTTTATTGCTTGTTTGTACAGTTCACTGGAACTGACCATGCTGCTGTCGCGAACATGTTTTATGCTTATGGGCTTAGTCATTCACATCTGACATGTGTTCATCTGAGGTTCAAAAGCTTATTTTCAGTCTCTTATTCATTCACTAGTTAGGTTTACAATAATGTGCTACAAAAATGCATATTGCCCCATATACACCGAGTGCTCTATGGTGGTTTCCATCACAAGATAACCTAAAGACACAATACTCTGACAGCATTCAGTCCCAAATATATTGTTACTAGTGATGCACTTTTAGACGGTTAAGTCCACAAAACAGCACTCACCCTTGTTCGTCATCACCCCATTCAGTGTGACCCTGTGTGACTGGCCGCGAGTACTGTATAAATGCCTGTCAACTCTCGGTTTTCTTCAAACTAGCCGATGAATAGCTTTCATAATCCCACCACTACTCAACCATAGCTTCTGAAATGACACCATGTATGTGTGTGTGTATGTGTGTGTGCATGAGTGTGTGCATGAGTGTGTGCATGTGGCATGTGGCCCTGTCCACATATCAGTCAACTTTCTACATCCCCAGGAGAGGCATACTTGAGGCAATCTTATCAGACCACCCTTTACGTTATATTCTGAGGGAGAAGAACAATGTTACATTGTGGAGGTGACTTATGAAAGAACCTGCATTGCCATCTCCTCCCTAGAAGTGAAAAGTGCCTTCCTGGTAGATAGAGCCAAAACATTTGTTGATTTCAGCAGGAGAGCTATGCATAATAAACATGCCTCTGTAGTCAAATATAGAAATAGGACCAGAGCAGGTCTGGAAAAAACAAATAAGGAAGAAGTCACTCTAAGCATACTGTTAGACACCAACTTCGGTAATAACTAGGAAGGGGATATTCATGCCATAATTGTTTGCCTAACTGGACAACATCTCAGGACTCCAGTTAGGTTGGAAGAACATTATTATTTAAACAGACACTTCGGATTTCGACATACACATCTTTCGAAACGGTGTACACAATGGTAGTGGTCGGCAGTTACAATGGTAAAATACAGCCTAAAACGAATTATAATCTACATCCACACATATCATAAATAGCTACAGTTGAACATCGGTTTGCGGTCACACAATTACTGTAGCCACATCGCAATTAAGCTCACCCTAGGACAGTCCAAAATTAGTTCCACATATAGTGTAAAGTATTTTAATTAATCCCACAAATAAAAAAAAATATGGTCACCTCGCTATTTAGGTTACTAAAGAAACATACAAGCAGACAGTAAGACCGGCAGACAGGCAGACAAGCATAGAGGCAAACAATCAGATAAACATACAAGCAGAGAAGGAGGCAGGCCGGCAGGCAGCCATACAGACAGAGACAGACAGGCATGCAGACACACAGGCAGACTATCGTACTGTCTAACAGACTTATAGACTGACATTCCAATAGAAAGATGGAGGAGAGAGAGAGAGAGAGAGAGAGAGAGAGAGAGAGAGAGAGAGAGAGAGAGAGAGAGAGAGAGAGAGAGAGAGAGAGAGAGAGAGAGAGAGAGAGAGAGAGAGAGAGAGAGAGAGAGAGAGAGAGAGAGAGAGAGAGAGAGAGAGAGAGAGAGAGAGAGAGAGAGAGAGAGAGAGAGAGAGAGAGAGAGAGAGAGAGAGAGAGATTCGGTGAGAGAGGGAGAGTTGGAGAAGTGGAGACAGGGAGAAAAACAGACATATTTTTTAGAGAGAGAGAAAGGGGCATGGAGAAAGACAGCGCGCTAGTTCGACTGCAACATAGTCAAGCAATCCAACGTTACATAACTAAGTTGCGTTTGCTGTTCTAATTTTTTACGTGTTAAACCGCATGTAATAATCAGGCACCCATACATACTTGTCTGAATTTGTACAGACAACGAATCGGAGAAACTTGATTTAGCTAATTACTTATTTTAATTTTAACTGATACCTATCACATTATTTAAAGTCAAACGTATGCACACGACGCGTACCTATACATCACAATAATTAGTTTAAATGCATGCTAGATATGTAAATATAGTCTGTAAACACAATTTAATAGTATACGACACAACACTCCTACACTCGTCATACTATAGCTGGCATGCCCGAAGTGACGGGTAACGGGACAACAAGAAACAATTTAAGTTACGCATTATTCTAATAATATCACTATTATATATAACATATAAACATGACCTAAATAACTAACCAGAGCGTGTATATTGATACTCGTAATACGGAGCCGAGGGAACTGTACGTATATCTTTGTGGACACGTCCATGACCCCTAGCAAACTGCGACTGGGTGTGGCTCGAGCTACCCTACCCCCGTCTGGCGACTAGCATAACAATAGCCTTTGCAACCGCTTGCACGAAACAATTCCGCCTGGGTTACATAATATATTATACTTGTAGTGATATAGATTCTTTATGGGGTCATACATGTCAACCGGTCTAAGCACGAACGGATTATATGCCCACGAACATTATTATTTGTAAGTTTACAACTTCACATTTCCTCCTTTCCAAACATATTTTGTTCGTTTTATTATGCCATTACTTTGCTCATTCCAACAATTACCACCTTCGTGAATTGCATGCATGACTTGATTTTGACTAATGATTTGTTTTGATTTGTTTGCTCTACAATGTGTTTCAACCAACCAAATTACTGCCGGATATACCAACAATCTCAGATGTCATCAGATATAGAAGACTCCGGTAAGTTAGCCATGTGTGCGTGTACCAAACAAAAACCCTGAATGTAGCTTTCATACAAGCTTTTTTGTATTGGAAGATTTGTTTTGTGAAGCGCAGTATCCTGTCCTAATAACCTCTGTATGCGCTTGACATTTTACTCCTGGTGCACCTATTTCTTCTTACACCTTTACGAGAATTAAGTATTACTTTGATGACACAACTATCAAATACATTTGCAAGCGCGCATCAAAGGAAGCGTTATGCAACGATGACATAAAATATTATGTTTCATGTAAACTCGCTGTTAAGGCTGAAATCATAGCTCATAAAATATCAAAGTGTTTATTGATGATTTATGCATTATAACATCGTAATATTTTGTATATTCATAACATCGTAGTTGTTAACTAACGAAATTGCATATTGCCGGACATGACATCGGAAGACGGGGGAATGTTTACTTTTTTAATCCCATCAAGAGTCAAGCGGACTCTTTGTTAAAGAGGAGGGTGCATTCGAGCTGGTGACGAACCATTTCTGCTAAAAGGATTTGGCATTGCTAATTAATTGTGTATATTAACAAGTTCAAAAGCCGCAGTCACAATGACGATGCAAGTTGACCATAAAAGTATGGGGAAACAATTTAAGATGCTCACTAAGAACACCAAGATGACAGTCTACTAGGCCTGTGTGTTGCATGAGCACCCTCCTCTACGACAGCGAATCGTGGACCACCTGCATGCTCCAGAAGTGCCCTCTCAACACCTTAATCCATATGCGGTGCCTCAATCGCATCTTCAATATCACCTGGCAGGACCGTGTCCCTTACAGCGACATACTGGACCATGCTAGGATCCCCAGCATGTAGGATTATACTCACTGCTGAGACAGAAACATCTCCACTCGCTGGACCTGGCATGGAGGATGGCCGCTTGCCGAAAGTCACCCGACAACTCGCCAGTGAGAGAAAACAGTGGGATCGACGCACAGCCCTCATATCCAAAGACGTCTGTAAGCGCGACGTGAAAGCTTGCAACATCAGCTTTGAAGACTGGGAGGCAGATGCCGAAAATCACACTGCTTGGCGTCAAACTGCTTGGTATCAGACTGTATACAGAGGCACTGGATGTGTTGACGGAAAGAGACACTAGCATATGTGGCTGAGAAGAGCTCTAGGGTGCGGCACAATTAATAATAATAATAAAGGTTCTTTTACCGCGCGATCTCTAACTAATAGTTAATGAATGTGCTCACAATATAGAAACATTATAAAAACAATTAAAAAAATGGAGGGATGTGACATTCAGGAGGACAGCGAGGGGTCAAGTTGGGCTAGGCATGTTAAGTCAAGTGAAGTCAAGCCTTAATTGGAATTGAAATATTTCAAATAAGCAGAAGTTGAATTGCAACTGACACATATTTAGTAAGGTGAATTAGAATCTAAATAAAATGAACAGAACCTTATTTTCTTCTTGTATAATAAAGTTTTATTTCCGATGTGGTCCTCAATCTATGCTGCATCACTTTCCTGTCAGACACCCTTCAATTGCACTGTCCTATTTACACTAGTTCAAATTTAATTGCAATTAGCAGCTACATGCACAAGTCACTTGCACATTAAGACTCAACTTGCACATATAGTAATAGGTAGGTAGGTAGCTTTATTTGGGATTGTATAAATCATACATACAACAATCGACAACATTATATACAATTCCAGGTTGACAGCAGAGCCAATTAAGCCTGTAACCAGTGGTTTTAATTATTCCAATGTAAGATAATAATAATTAAAGGTGCTCAATCATTTCGATTGTTGTGCTCCTCACGTGTCAGACTAATTTCACGAAACGTAATCGTATCAGGTATTCATTATTGATACACTGGTTCATTTGTACGTATGCTTTACTTCGTTTTAGTGAAATTAACAGACAAACAATAAAATGATTTTCGGTTAGTCCTAACCGAATATCAAGACACATATCTGAACTTGGATGTGGTCTGAGATAGACCTCTCGTGTAATAGTCACGTGAACGGGAATATGCGGCGACATCGGCCTTTGACCCCCACCTTTCGGTGCCTGGATTCAGTCAACATTACGTATTTACGAGTCGCCATCCATTTTTGTACAAGTGATAGCTCGATAATTTTATCTGTGACGAAGGGATGCCCACGGATATTTGTCACCGACTCGGCTAAAAAGAGGGTGAGAGCGGAAAGACAAAGAGAGTATCCGGTAGGCGGACAACTCGGCCCTCGGACAAGTCGGCCCGAGACAACTCGACCCCATCCTGAGACAACTCGGCCCCCGTTCTGAGACTACTTCTGCGTCCACAGATTTAGCTCATTTTTAAGTAATGAATATATTTCTTTTACAGGCTAACATCATATGGTTATATTAGCCGATTTCATACTTTCATAGACAGAATCGCACATTAGTTCACGCCGTTTTCGTAATACTAAATTTTCCGTGAGCTTCACAGCGCAGCATATGTCGATGTCATATGTTTGCTGCATGTTTCCCCTCTGCCTGATATTTTCTGCTTTTGTAGTGATGTTTTTCCACCTGAGTGGAAACCGGCGAGTTGTACTCTATCGTCAGCTGATTATCCGCCATTTGCATTTATGCGAATGACATAGCTGGACTGATTACGTTTAAAAAAATTGGTTATGTAGGATATAATTGTGTAAATAATATTATGTATGCTGATGATCGTGTAGTATTTGTCATATCATGTCAAATAGTATGCTAGATGACAATGATATATCTAGACAATGTCGCCAGTTGTATGCACAAGGCAACATGTCAGTGCCATGCTTCTTTTTAAAACGAAACTGGTTGTCACTGGTTGTTGTTTGTTTTAAGCACAGCGAACTAAGACACCGGCGAATGGTCTATGATCGGTGTGTGAGAGACAAAGCATGGTAACGTCTTAACACAACTTTAATAGGATTCCACCACCACCTCCACACACAATGGTAATATCTTAGCACACAGGCGGCTACAGTCCTCATTTACAGATGGCTCGGAGCATACACATTGCCACAAGACTTAAGCAATTTCGAAGTCGAGATTTCGCCAGCTGCATATGTAGCACACAGACGAAACAATTTCCCTTTCCTTTGGCGCCGCACGAGTTTCTTCTCCGAAACGAATCGAGACCAAATCGGGATCACTTGCGCTTCTGCAAACAGCAGTGGCACCAACCTGTAGAATGGCGGGGCTGTAAAAAAGTTACTAATGGTAGTTTATCTCACAATGAAATTGTATTTGCAGTTGCAGTCTAGATTTCACAGGAAACGTCAATGCTTCAGATAACGTTCACATCAACATTTACTACCAGTTATGCGTTGTAGCATGTTTAGTAGAGAATTGTGGATCTAATTCAGTCTTTTCCATTACCCACCTAGCTTCAAATTTGTGGCAGATTTGGAAGCATCATTATGCATTGATATGGAGCTTAGATAGATTTCAAACCACTCTTTGTGTGTCATCTGATGTGTGATGGGACACAATGGGGTAAGTGGCCTGCTACTCCGCCATTGTTTCATTGAGCAGATACTTCTGAAGGGAATGTAGTTGTAGTTGTTTGTCGGCTTCTTGTTTACTACGACAGTATAAATGTGTGAATGGACACAGAGGTGTAACTCGCTTGCGACTCCGTCATTGTTTCATTGAGCAGATACTTCTGAAGCGAATGTAGTTATAGTTGTTTGTCGGCTTCTTGTTTACTACGACAGTATAAATGTGTGAATGGACACAGAGGGGTAACTCGCTTGCGACTCCGTCATTGTTTCGTTGAGCAGATAATTCTGAAGTTGTCAGAATGTATCATCCGACTGATCTTTTCACACTTTCAATAACAACGAAGATTATGCAAACAACTGGAATATATGCTAACAACGTAGATTTTAGGGAAGTGATTATAGTATGGACATTCACAAGGAGCAATATCAATATATGCGTCACACACCTATCGTAAGCATTACGATTATGATCGAGTACGAATACGATTACAGTCATTTTTCAACAGCATCTTTAAAAATCTTCATGATCAAAATAGATGATTTGTGAGGTCCATCAATCAGTCAAGCTATACGAGTCTCATTGCTGTTTCGAACTTGGCTTGTGCAAAACTGACACTCAAGATCTGCTCGGTAACTGTCGACTCTGAGCTATTTTAATGCATGTACTCGTCATCAAAGGGAAGGTAAACCAGTCTTGTCAGAAAGTGCTGAAGTTCAAACACCCTATGTGTGTGTTTTGATCTATGAAACGACACAACGGGGTAATTGGTATGCTACGTACTCTCGGAGTACGTGTGAATAACTGAACATTCATGCGATCTGATGAAAAACTCTGATCAAAGACCGTTGGGTGGCTTAGTTAGTTTAAATATGAATAAATAATTATATTAAATATTTATCGTCTAGCTCGAGACAACTCGGCCCCATCAGATCGGCTCGATGAAAAAGTATGAAAGGCAGATGAATTCCCATTGTCTTTGAGAAAAAATACACACACGCACATGCATTAATTTTTCATCGAGCCGACTTGTCTCAGGATGGGGGCCGAGTTGTCTCAAGATGGGGCCGAGTTGTCTCTGTCATTCGAGTATCCGCGTACAAAGGTGTATATTGGAAAGGTTATGGATTTGTGAAACCGAACGAAAGAATCGGCTGGCGTGAAAAGTGATGCAGCATTCGCCAAGTTTCTTCTGGACAGGATAGTAATATTGAATTTATCAGCAAGCACACACACACACGACTGTGTGTTCAATAGATGGAACAGCCAAAACAAAGTCGTCATCGTCCGCCATCTTAATTCCATCTTCGATCGACGTTCCGCGACGTTCCATCGCACATGAATATACATTATTGTAGATATTATGACTTTATATTGATGGACATGTTATATTATATCAATAGTTAACTAAATGCGAAGTGTCAGTCTCTTGCGAAGCACACACCGAATGGTAGATGAACTTTAAAATCCGCTCCATCGACGTTCCGCGACGTTTCATCGACGTTCCATCAATCCGTGTCGTTCCATCGCAAATTAATATACAGTAATGTAGATATTATGCCTTCATATTTAAGGACATGCCGTATTATATCAATATTTAACTATGTATAATGTAATATATAATACAGCTGTAGCACCCACTGGACATTCACACGTTACTCTCAATCACTGACTGACACTGGCTGGACATTTGAGACTAATAAAATAATCGAATGCCTAAAATAATTGCCTGGATCTAACTATAAGTACTTGCTTTCTTGGATGTCAGTTGAAACTTGAGTCACTGGCTGCTTGTAGTGTGCACTTTGATCATCAAAGCTAGTTACATTTACTGACAGCAGATCAGTGACAATCACCTCAGGAATCACATAATACCCAGTAAAACACAGCTACCAATTGACCTTTAGGCTTTACCCATGCCTACTCAATAGCAGTATGAGTCTATGAGATTTACTACCATGTTTTGTATGATATAAATATATCTTTACTTGCCTTCAGCAATGTAGAATACAAAATAACACTTCTTTACTGTTTGTCCATGTGTGATGTACAACATGAATGCTGATTGTAATAACATATAAATTTAATAATCTTGTATTATGTAAATTTAAAGAGTAGTAATAATTTATGATTTCTGTAGAGAATACTAATCATTTATATGTATATTGTGACCGTAATAGTCTACATATATTACCAAGGGGTAAACGACCCAAACTGCATATAGTATGTGTAGAAGTATGTATAATATATAAAGAAAAGTTTATAAGTTACATCTCTGAAAAGTGTATGTGACAACTTGAAACTTTGTCGGGGTTGCAGGTTTATTGACAGGAGACAAGTTCACACCCTGACAACGGAATGCAAAATACAGTGAATAGATGCGCCATTTTACATGCATTACATCATAGGACCGGTGAGAGGTTGTCTACAATTGCAGTCTGCTACGCACTACGTTACCATCATCATGCATGCATGTTATCAGTTTCAGTTGGTCCGTCTGAACAAAGGTAGATCTAGTTAGCCTAGCAAATGCAGTATACATTAATAATTAACTAACAATACGCAGTAAACTAACTACACGCAACGATTGTTAACACGACATATTATTATATAATGATTATATAATCAGGTACAATATAGTCTAGAAGGCATCATTTCACAAACGCACCCCTGAGAGGCGACAGTCGTGCGGCGGTCCACAGTCTACACCTGTAGGCCAGCTCACTTCTGGAGTGTGCCCGCGGTTGTTCAGCGCGTTGATTTAAATAGTTTCACCAAGACGCGAACATGGCTGTTGTGGTGCCCGGATGAGACGCGCTACGTCACACAATAATTAAAGTCGAGCTGACGGTGATTTAAAGTCGAGCTAATAAAATTTCAACATGTTACAGACTCCCCTGCTTAATGTTGACGTCTCGACAACTTCGAACAACTTACGCTAAATGCTTTGAACTACATATCACGACGAGGAACAACTCCGGCCAACATTTGCATTAACAATAATTGCGTCTGACTGACGTTAGCTAAAATACGTTTGTCTACTTCAGATAGCAGGTTGTTCGTGTCTACACCTTCCTGTCTAGCGGACGTTGGTAGGTGGTGCGGGTTTGGGTGAGTACCCTTGGTTGTTCGCCTAGACTGACGTACTGGAAATGGATTGACAGGAGGCATTGTGCGGTGCTCCCCTGCTCTGTCCAAACCAGGTGGTTCTGGCTTCACAGCAGCTGCATTGTCAGATCGAGCACCGTTTTCTACATCTCCCTCTCGTTCGGGCAACTTCCCTCCTTGGGGCGGTTCGGACGGGATCACGAGGTCATATTCGTCGTCGCTAGCTGTTGGAGGTTCAACTTCTGCTTGCGGGTTACCGACGGGTCCCCGTGGGTCTATGCGCTCTTTGTTGGGTGGGATGACCATCTCATCGTTATTCTCAACTGAAGGAGTCTCATCTTCCGATTCGGAGCTTTCGACAAGTTCTCGTGAATCAAGAAGTTCCCTGCGATAGACTGTTTTTGATGGTCCGCTCCCATTCAATGGCTCAACCTCGTACACGTTGGGGAGTTTCCTCTCGATGACTTTGTACGGAGCTGGAAGGAACGTGTCTTGGATCTTGTTACGTCCCTTGACACCTCGGTTTCGCAAGAACACACGGGTCCCAATGGAGATGTCAGTGTCGTCTGCGTTAGCATTGCGGTGAGCCATCCGGCGGAGTGCCTGTTTCTCCGTCATGGCGTTACTCAAACGAAACGCCTCCTTCAGTCTGTAGTGATGGCCGGTCACCCATTCGTCAACTCCACTTTCCGGTTCCTCTGCCGCGACATCCAATACGTGGTCTATCGGGAGTCGAGGTTCACGACCGAAGAACAAGTAGTGCGGTGAATAACCAGTAGAGGAGTGTGGCGTGCAATTGTATGCGTACATCAGTTCCGGCAGATATTCTGGCCACTTCCTCTTCTTGTCTGGCGGTAACGTACGTAACCGATCGTGAAGTGTGCGGTTGAATCTTTCGCATTGACCGTTGCCCTCGGGATGGTAAGCAGTAGTGCGAGTCTTTGTGATTCCGTAGATGTTGCAAAGTTCGCGGATGATTTCGCTCTCGAAGTTTCGACCTTGATCACTGTGGATCCTCTCGGGCACAACATACCGCACGAACCATTCTTTCACCAGTGTCTTCGCTACTGTCTTCGCTTTTTGGTCGCGTGTTGGTACTGCTTGGGTAAGCTTGGTGAAAACGTCAGTGAGGACTAAGACGTTTTCTAGACCATTGTTAGCTGGCTCCAACAGGGTGTAGTCGATCGCGAGAACTTCGAGTGGTCTGCTGGCGGTGAAGCTCCCGATCGTTGGTCGACATGGCTTCGCGACTTTCGCGAGCATGCACCGTCTACAGTTCTTGCAGTACTCTTCAATGTCGTGTGCCATTCCAGGCCAAAAGCATCTGGCGCGGGCCAGCGCGAGAGTCTTTTCCGTGGCTTGATGACCAACTTGATCGTGAAGCGCCTCTAGAACTTGTTTCCTCAATGCCTCGGGTACAAGAAGTTGATGGATAGTGTCGCCGTTCTTCTTCACTGTGCGACGCAGAACCCCATCACTGCAGGATATTCGGCCCCACTCGTTCAGCAACTTTCGTGTCGCCTTGTCCTCCGCCATTATTTCTCGGGTTGATGGCATTTTGCCTGTGCTCCAGAATGTCCATAGTCGTCCGATGTGTGTATCTGCTTGTTGCAGCTTGGAGAGATCTTCTCGGCCGATGCGAGGCAGTGTCGTCATTGCTGTGGCGTCTGCTGCTATGTGGTCCACTCGTGCTTGAATCCGCTGGGTGCGGGCATCGTGGACGGCGATCGGTAGAACAACTGGAAGTGCCGTCGATTTCAGGGCTATATCCAGCTCAGTCGATATGTGTTCTTCGCTCAAGACGTACTGTGGTTTCCGACTAAGGGCGTCGGCGTTTCCGTTACTTCTCCCGGAACGATACTTGACATCAAAGGAGAACAATGCAAGATCCGCAGCCCAGCGCATTTCTGTAGCTCCCAGTTTGGTCGTCGTCTGTATGTAACTCAGTGGATTGTTATCAGTGTACACAGTGAAATGTGCACCCAACAGCATATCACGAAACTTTACTGCCACTGCCCAGTGTAAGGCTAAGAGTTCCAACTTCATGCTGCTGTAGTTCTGCATGTTCCGTTCCGGCTCGCGCAGACCTCGACTGGCATAGCTGAGGACGACCATGCCGTTCTCCTGTTGTTGTGACAGCACTGCTCCCAATCCATTTAGGCTTGCGTCGGTTTCCAGGATGAAGGGTCTCGTAAAGTCGGGGTAGCCTAAGATGGGTGCCGACACCAATCGTCGCTTCAGCTCATGAAATGCACTGCTGCACGATTCCTCCCACCGCTCCGAGAATGGTGACGTTTTGGTGTTCCTCGTTTTGCGCTTCTTCTTCGGGTCTCCCAGCAAAGCGTGAAGAGGAGCGGCGGTCTTTGCATATCCGGGAACGAATCTCCGATAGTATCCAGCCAGCCCAAGAAATTGTCTCATCTCAGATTCGCTGGTCGGTGTGGGCCAGTTGTCGACTGCATTGGTTTTATCTGGGTCGGGCAAGATCCCGTCCTCTGTGACCAAGTGTCCCAGGTATCTCAGTTTCTGGTGGAAGAGCTGACACTTCTCAGGTTTCACCTTCAGGTTATGTCGACCCAGTCTGTCTAAAACCATATCCAGTCGTTCGACGGTTTCCTCAAACGTCCTTCCGAACACCAAGATGTCGTCTAGATAAATCAGGAGAGTTTGGAAGTTTTGGTCTCCAAACAGGCCGTCCATCAATCTCATGAAGGTCGCTGGAGAATTACAAAGGCCAAACGGCATACGGGTGTACTCGTATAGGCCACCCGTACCCACTCGGAAAGCAGTCTTCTCCACGTCTTCTTCTGCCATCGGGATCTGATGGAAACCGTGCGCGAGATCTAGGCTGACGAAGTACCTAGCGCCGTTTAGCGCTTGCAGCGCCTCCTGTATTCTAGGCAGCGGATATGCGTCCTTATGCGTCTTTGCGTTGAGAGAACGGTAATCCACACAGAGTCTCATCGTGCCATCCTTCTTGCGAACCACAACAACGGGTGCGGCATACGCGCTCGTCGAAGGTCTGATGATTTGGCGCTCCAAACTCTTCTTCAAGTACTCTCGCACTTCTCCCCAATGATGAGGCGGAACCCTACGATGTGCCACCTTCACGGGATTGTCGTCGGTTGTGCGGATCCGATGCGTAATCAGGTCACAGAACCCGATGTCGTCTTCGCCCTGACTGAATACACTGTAATGTCTAGTTATCAGGGTCCGCAGTGCTGCATGCTGTTCATTACTCAGGTCACTGACCTTCATGCGAGAGCGTAGAGTCTCTATATCCTGCTTCGCATCAGCAGAGGCGACTTCGTTTACGAACACCTCCTGTTATCCATCAAATGCGATCTCTATCTCTGACTTTGGAGAAGCACTCTGCAGAATACCAACCGGCGTCCTCGGTTGAAGGTAGATATCGTGATCGCTGAAGTTCGCTACCTGTACCGGAATCATTCCTGTATGATCGACGGTAACGTAGGCACGACCTAACTCTATGCCTTGCGGTAACGACCTGCGGTGTGCGTCGTGACGCTCAATGAGGCATTCGTGAACCTGACCATCGACGCGAGGCCTTGTTGATCCTCGAATGACGCGTATGGACCGTGCTGCTATCAACTGCGGCTTCCTGCCTGCGACTCGAACCCTAGTACCAGATTCGTCAGTTGTGTCACGCTTGACTTCACAATATACCGCCAACGTATGCGCCCAGGCGCGTCCTCCAACCTTCCCTAAAGACGCAAGAAAGTCGTCTCCTTGTGCGGATAGTTGTTCTCTTACGTCACGGAGCACGTTGCAGCCAATGACACCCGGAACAGCTTTCTTCCTCTCCGACAAAGCGATGCCGACAGGGTCCCGCACGATCAGGAATCCCATTGCACTAAACGTATGCCCGAGAAACGCGATAGGTAGCTCGATGTAACCGACGTAGGGGATATCTAGACCTTGCGCCGCGGAAATGCGCAAATAGGGCGACACGTCAACTATACTCGCAGCGTGCTGCTTCAAGTGCCTACGGAAGAACGACTCTGTGATCGTAGACACCTGAGCACCTGTGTCCAATAAACAGTTGAACGATACCCCTCCAATCTGCACACATGCTTCCGGGCATTCGCCTATAGCTTTGTTTAGTGTAGAGCCGATAGCAACTTCTGGCCCCGACGTGTGGCTCTCAACGGCGGGTGCTAGTGGAAATCCGGGCGGGTGTTCGGTCTAGGGCGGCACTCACGACGGACATGGCCTGGTTCTCCGTTTGTCACGCTGCTGATTCTGATGCAACTGGGTGGACTTCATCACGGCTGTCAACTCGTCTATCTGTTTCCCCTGTTGCTGTAGAATTTCCTCCTGCCGCCTTAGAATCACCGCTATGCCTTCGGGGATGGCGGTAGTTTCATGGTGCGACGCTGTAATGACGGTGTCTCCACCTGCCCACTCAATGGCTCTGTCACGCATCTCAAAGAAACTGAGAGATGAAGCATCATGCATCAGGCGCCGCATCTCTCTTGCGAGACTCTGGTCTAACACTGCTGCCGCTAGACGCTCCTTTAGGGTCCGGTCCCTTCTGCTAGCATAGGCGACATCTTTGTCCACGATTTTATTGAACAAGTCCACCAGCTTCAGTGAACAATCGATGATGGATTCGCCTGGTAGTTGCCTGTATTGAAAAAGGCGCTCCTGTAGGGTTGCGACATCATTGCCGTCTCCGAACGCAGCCAGGATTGCCGCGAATATGTCCTCGGTCTTCTCCAGGCCGCGCCCGGCAATCTCAAGTCGCGCCTTGCCCCTCAGGTGACCTACCACCAAAGCGCATGCGGCGATATCTGACATGGGATTGCCAGCGAGATGGCAGCGCATGTCTTCAACCCACTCGGCGACATCCGGGTCGCCCTGTCTCTCGGCCCGTCCCCCCAGTCGCTCCAACCGGCGGGTCTGGGCCACAACAAATCGCGGTAGCGGGTCAGTGGTAAGTGTCGATCTGGCGGTCGCTTCCCTTACTCTTTCTAGTTCGTGTTGCGCCGCCACCACCTCCTCGCGGGCGTCTGCAGACTTCTGTTGCTCCGCCTTCAAAAGCGCGCGGAGGTCCTCGGTGGTAGACATCGTACAGTTAGACACAGGGCAGTATAGCTTCACTCACATACATACAATCACACACCACGCAGTGCAATACACAGTGTATCTATGAGTGTTCAATTATGTCTATGCATGTACGAGTATGTCTACACATGTACAAATTGGTATTGGTGACGAATGTCAATGGCGGGTCGAGATAGTCGAAGTGGTCATCTTGCCGTCTCAGGGGGCATGTCGGGTCGTCTCAACGGTCAATGTATCCTGCCGACTGCGCCAGTTGTGGCAACTTGAAACTTTGTCGGGGTTGCAGGTTTATTGACAGGAGACAAGTTCACACCCTGACAACGGAATGCAAAATACAGTGAATAGATGCGCCATTTTACATGCATTACATCATAGGACCGGTGAGAGGTTGTCTACAATTGCAGTCTGCTACGCACTACGTTACCATCATCATGCATGCATGTTATCAGTTTCAGTTGGTCCGTCTGAACAAAGGTAGATCTAGTTAGCCTAGCAAATGCAGTATACATTAATAATTAACTAACAATACGCAGTAAACTAACTACACGCAACGATTGTTAACACGACATATTATTATATAATGATTATATAATCAGGTACAATATAGTCTAGAAGGCATCATTTCACAAACGCACCCCTGAGAGGCGACAGTCGTGCGGCGGTCCACAGTCTACACCTGTAGGCCAGCTCACTTCTGGAGTGTGCCCGCGGTTGTTCAGCGCGTTGATTTAAATAGTTTCACCAAGACGCGAACATGGCTGTTGTGGTGCCCGGATGAGACGCGCTACGTCACACAATAATTAAAGTCGAGCTGACGGTGATTTAAAGTCGAGCTAATAAAATTTCAACATGTTACATGTAGAATATGTATACACATTGATAGAGATCTTCTAGGCCTCTATGCTAACCTTAGTTTGATAGGGAGCAAGAAAACAACTACACCGGGTGTATGAACATAGGAGGACAATTTATTTTATTATTTGCGAGTTATTTAAATAGCCTGGATATTATTTTGATGTGTTATACTACGCTGTCCATTTTTAGGGGTAGTAGTACTATTAAAAAATGTAAAATTTAATCAATTTTGGCCATTCCACTTTATGCCTTCACTTGAGTTTCACCACAAATATAAGCAAATGACGTCCACGCCAATCCAGCCACCACAGACAACAACCGCTGCATTGGCTCTATCGAGTATCGGTGGTCGCAGTAAAACCAGTTCACTGTCAGGTATTCAGGGGTGCAGCTCTAAACCATTACAACCAATGTCAGTTTAAGTAATGGTATTAATGTACTGTTATGTTCTGGTTTGACCAGTCTAATGTGTGTACAATTATTCAATGTTTGTATGATAGGGTGGTTGTCAAACTGTCAACTACATAGCACATTTCATTTGCAGATCATTTTTTTAACTTATGTTTCTTTTTATTTAATTTGGAATTTTTGTATTGCAAACATAAATGTGTATATACAATGCAAGTAAGTATACGTGACACAATATAGCCAAGCCACAGTGATTGTCATTTCATAATAATTATGCTTATGCTGGCGCACAGATCTGCTAAAGGTTGCAACTGCTTTAATGTTAATGTTATGTCACATGACATTTTATCTCTATAATCACCTGCTGGCTTGTACAGCACACGATGCTTATGTTCAGTTTCTGATTTGTATCTTTGAATGTATATTTTAGTGTGTGTGTGTTCAGAAGTCAAAATAACTTAATTTAACCTGTTTAAACATACAATGTGTGGAATTATTTTAATAATACGTAAGGTTGGGGAGACTCTTAATAAGACATATGATATAATGTCGCTAGTACTATCAGTGAAAAATTGCAAAACTTTTTTTTTTTTGAATAAAATTACTTTGTGACTTTATTTCCTGTGACCTTCTTTCCAACCCACCTATGCTCTACCTGCACTTACAGGTAGTTAATTATACTGGCAATTGGATGGTGCACAATCCAAATTGTTTCACATTGTTGGCTCTGACACTTGTAAGTTGTCTATTTTGTTTGTTATATACTACAATTTTACAATAAATACAATAATAACTTTGCCACTCTCATATCATTTATTGTATTTTTTTTACAACTGGGCAAATGACCTTTTCACACTTGAGTGCTGGGCAAATGACCATTGGGCAAATGATCGTGCAAAATATTTTTACCTATTAATGAAATTAAAACGTTTGTAAGTTACACACCACATGTACACACACATATATTTACATATACATACATATATAATATTATATAATATTATATATATTTACGTGTAATAGTGCTGTCAAACCATGTTCACCTTCACAAATAATCTGACTCATTCCATATTCCAATTCATGACTTTGTTTGACAGCTTCAACACAAAGGCGCGAACTACCTCAACACCACTGCAGCCATCACATATGACAAGATCTGTGGTGGCTCTATCGAGCATCAGCGGTCATAGCAAAGGCAGCTCACTGTCGGGTGTCCAGTCACTTGCTGAGGCTGGATGCAGCTCAGGACAGTAAGTAAACGTAAGTATTAATTGCTGCAGGTATGCAAACGTGATATATACAGCTGTATATATATATATATACATAAATCAAATATATAACAGTCCTCGTGATACATAGATAATTTAAACAAGTAAAATGCTGCTGTCAGTGTATCAACAGATTGTTGTTGAAAAATGTGAAAAGGCTTTTAATACCATTACTTCCTCACAAACTTGTGCCTGGTGTATGTTGCAAGAACTCAGCTGGCTGCCACTGACTATCAGCAACACAAAGACAATGAAACCCTACCAGTTGTAACAATTCTGGATAATTAATGTATTTTTTCATGGACACTGCTAAAAGTTATAGTTGAATTGAATACAAATACCTTGTATTATTGACTTTTGATAAATGTGTCGTCACATATAAAAGTATCATGCATGTCAGAGCCATCCTAATTGTCATTTTGTCTCCGGTATAGGTAGATGCAGACGTACAGCAAAATGTCAGGAAGCTGGTATGCAGTACCATCAAAGACAGCGAAAACATACAGTGATGTCATCGATATCTAAACCGATGCAGTTCACCGAAGAATGCTCGACACTGAACCTGTCTGACAGCATCGAAAGTTGTCACTTCTGCAGACCCTGGCACCCACCGTTCCATCACCAACTACAGAGCTAGTCAGGCGTCATCACATTCTTATGTCGAGCAACCTGCATTCTACATTGGTTTCCAGGCAGTCAAGCTAACTGACTGACCTGGAAGCCAGTGTACACCCCATCGGCACTGGGGAATCTGTCACGGATTCAACACGACACAATTGGGATCACTCAGTGGACATTCATATGATAAACTGTTAATATGCAGCATGTTGCATGACTGTAGAATCTTGTCCGAGATCCTGGACAAATACAACTGCCCAGTATGCCATATTAACTTGGAGAGCTAGTGGTACTAAGCACACTAGTTCAATTTCCTGTAAAAAAAAGCATATATTCAGTAAACAAAAACAGGCATCATAGTAGTGTTGGGAGTAAATAATTATGATGTGTTCATTGTCATAATCAGTATATAATAATGTTTCATGTATGACCAGCATCATTTCACAAGAAAAAAGGCAGCAAGAAATGTTCTACTACAGCTGCATCTATACATGTTGATATCTTAGGAACAGTCAGTGTTTACCAGGGTTGTTCTGAGGAAGGGTGGCTTGATACAGCATGCAGACATTAGTGGAATATGCAATTTCTCAAAACGGTGAACAATTTTAACTATTTTTCTTTAATAGGTGTTCATTGTCATTACATGAATTAAAAAATTTTCAGTGACGCCTGATCTTAGTCAATATTATAGACTGATTTGAATTCTGCTCATCAGTAAAGCGCATTTATATTTTTAGTTTTGTTTTCAGTATATAACTTCATGTCAGTATCTGCCATGTAACTACTATACATATTCATGTTTTACATTTTAAGCCTGAGGTTGAATGGTCAAGGTGAATGTTGGAAATGACAGAATGAGGTGTTATTGTGATGCTAACAATATATTTTCCTCGTCAAGTATTCAAAGGTTCATAATACGTATGTCTACCTTCTTCAAGAATGACTAATTTATTTTATAAACTTATTTCAGAGTCATCGCCATATGCTAAATACTGTTTAAAGGTGTATTAATATGTCTGTGTTGATACACTTGTGGGTATAATATACAAGTGCAGAAGTCAATCTAGTTTTCCATGCCCAAGATGTTATTATTAAAATGTGTATGAAAACAAATGTGGTATATTTAAATGTGCACATTACAATTTTTTGATAACTTATACGTGGTTGATTGTTATAAATTTGAAATTACCTGGATTGATCAAATGTGGGCCTGCCGCAGACTATGTATCCTCCCTGTGTCTGCCTGGCCCGGGTGACCGCCTCTAGCCCCTCCTCTGCCTCCTCTCATTCTCATTCATGGGTTGCAGTGTGGTCTCTAGCAATATCACAATTCAAGTTACATATATTATTATGTATTCATATATTGCTGTGGTGAGAGTATATACATATATTAGTAAATACATAAGAATAGCCGGCATATGTCAGTTGAAAGGTATCACAGGATACCAATTAATGCATCACATACACTATAGCCAGGCACCAAGGACCACAATGGAGACAAGTGCGTGCATTTTTGTGTGTAATCCTTATATATGGTGTACTCTAGGTGTATTGATATTTTATGTATTTACACGTTTACATTTTTATATTGAATAAAATCATCACCATCATGCTTGTCATAAAAATCTAAATTATTTTGCATAAAATACAATGCAAATCAACAATATTCTGCAGTAATAGTATCAAAAATATGAGTCACAAAAAATGTTTTAATAATTACGATCACCAACATATTACTTCCGTGTTTGACGTTCTGTTGCACAAAATTACGGATGCTCCCTGACTAAGTTACTTGGACGATCAACAGGGGCCTGCTGCCAAAGCAATGTTACTTGTCATTTCGCACCCTCACGTCATCTACTCTCAATATGTATTGTCGGAATAACAGCTTATTAACAACATCCTGCATAACCAAATACAATACATATCAAATATTATGCTCGTTGTCACTCTGACTGAATCTCTGGCTGATATGGTGACTGTCTTAGACTAGTTAGACTTAGACTTAGTCTTAGACTTGTCAGCCTCGACAGGCTCGAGTCGAGTGTAGACATTCGCAAGTTGCAATTCTCGTTGAATTAATACACGGCTACGCGTTCTTGTTGCTAACTGCGATAGTGTAATACGTACCTTCGTACAACTACTTTGGAATTATAATCTTAATCTTGATACGCTAAAGCACGTGTGTGTTGTTATTGTTTTCGAATGCCTGGGATGCCGATCTCGCGTAAAGCACGTGACTGAAGTGGCGCAGTAGGCAGACAGCGCAATTGGCTTTCGCCAGCGATACCCGCTGTAACGACAACTCTTTTTTTTGACGATTAAAAAACAAGTACGCATTTTTATAAATTAAACCGACTGTGCGCACTAGTTAAACTATTCACACATTACACATCTTGACATAAAAGAACCGGATTGGCGATGGGCAAACGAAGTGATTGAGCACCTTTAAGTAAACTTGTCACCTTCATCCCCAAAATAACTATTATCAACAATGATTTCATGCATAGTGTGTTGGTTATGTGGAAAGTGTTGTCAGAGAAAAGGTAGATTATGTGGACATCTCCATGGGATGAAGAACATTAATTGTTATACAGAGGCACCTACAGTTGTAATTAAAGTGGTAGCAGTGCATATGTAGACCAGTGGCAACCCCCAGCACAGCTAGGACAGCCCCCTGCCAACTGCTTCCCAGCTGATGCTGCCCTAGGGGAGCTTATCATTTATCAAGCATCCTGCCTCCTTTGGCTGGAGCATGCCCCTAGTGAACTTTGACCCTAATGGGGTACCAGGTAGTACAGCTTTCATTGACCAATAGTGGACATCATGTTTATAGGGCATTTGTTGTATTAAAGTAAAGAAAAATAAGGATGATCCATTAAATTATTCATACACTCTAAACAACAACATGTACTGATCCAAAGCTCGGGGTTGACAATATTGGTAATATTCAGACATGTTATTATTTACTCTTCACTTCAAAAAAAAACTTCACTTCACTTCTGCTATTTTTGAATACAGTGACAGTTACAGGGGTCATGTTCTAGTTAGATGTCCTGTTCCGTTGCACACGAAAAAAACTGCAGTGTATTTTGGAGAAATGATTAAAAAAAATTCACATGCTGTGACATATATAAGTGCATTTGAGTAGGGAGATTTTCATATTGTGATTGTAGAAGGCGTTGATTGTTAATGGTAGATTTCTCAATGATTTGACTAAGTGGAAGGATATTTGGCAGCAATTTGCCTGTGTGACCTGTTTGCGGAGTAATGCTTGCCGACATTTGTAAATATTGACGGGTGTCACACATACAGGCATTTTACGAGAGCTGGAAGTATGCATTAAAAAAAAATCTATCAGCATGTCAATGAGATGATGATAACAGCAGGTGAGAAGTTTAAGACATTTTATAGGTCACGTTTTCTTATAATCAGACAAAACGTTAACATGGTTGCCTATGGGAAAACCAACAGTGTGTTGACCCCTATACAACTTAGAGGGAATTAAGAACTCCAAGAAAAGGTACGTTTTTAGACATTCTGTTATAGATCTTTGTACATTTCTAGATTACACAACTACATTAATTTTGGCATGACTTTATTAGCATACCTTTGATACTGCAGAAACTAGTTATTTATTTGTAAAACATGTAGTAGAATGTGCGGCAGAATAACCTGATGTTTGTCCTGTGGCTGCATGTGCCTGTGGCCCTGGCAGTGTTGTGTGTTCCTGTTTGACAGTGTGAATGTGTGGCGGATGAAGTACTTACACTATAGGCGCCTTCTCTCATTTTATGGCCCACAGGTCACATCATTTCTGCCATTTATTTTACTTTTACGCCATATAAACACAATTCCTGCTTTATCATCAAAACTTTGTCAACAAGTCAAAGAGGGATGCCTTTTGTTGGTAAATGTGTCTTTGTGTGTCTGTTGATCCAGATGGAGGTGTTAACCTATCGACTACCAAAGCCACTCATCATCAACAATCAACAACTTAAGATGTCTACCGAGTGTATTTCTTACAAGACATAACATCCCTTTGGCCTGGGATAAAATACAGTTTTCACTTATTGTGCAGAATTTATTGCATGCATATTTAATCAGAGGATAATTACATTGAAAAATAAGTTTTGTACTACCTGTTTTAAAATCCGCGTGTTGATGAGAAACCGGGAATTTATCAAAATAAAATAAAACGATTTTATGTGGCCTTATTGTGAGACAAGATATGCTTAATTAATATTTTACACATTTTATTGATATTAGGCATTGTACAATTCGCAACCTTCATTGATGCAATTAAATAAGTGTACGTTAATATTCCAGATACTGGCAGAAAGAATGACGTGGCAACATTGCCACTGACTACAGCATCAAGAGAACCTCCAGAAGCACTTCAAGACAGCTGATGGGAATGATGCTACACAGCTTTGGATAGAGAATGCATGTAGCAGAACAGAATTTATGGACAGCAATAATTAAGCACACTTTTCATAAAATATTTGAATTGTCATGTCCAACAATCAATGGACAATGCAACGTTGCTTTTGATTTACTTGTATTAAATTAGTTGTTTGTTATAATTACGCATTGAAGTTGTTTGTTTTGTATTTAATTTTGGTTTATAATATTTGGATGGGATTCTCTTTTTGAAGCAGTTTTACATTTGCTATGTTCCTTAATGAAATATTACAGTATTATTTTTATTGTTTGAACTTCCAAATTTTACTCCCAAGTGATTGACGAATGTGTATCGAGTAAAGCTCATTTTATTATCAATGCTTGGCGCTTACTATTGAAATGTTCAAGTTATAACATCAATACACATAAGTGTATATTTTGGTCTTATAACTTGAAAATACACACATTTAGCAAAATTTGGCACAGTCGGTTTATGAGTGGCTAACCATGGACACAAGATCGTTAGCTGATTATGAGCCACCCTCGACCCGAAGGCGAGCTACCGGACAAAATTCCCTCGGCGGATGCCAACGGCGGGCTGACACGTTTGCCGCTCTCGGCGCTTTTTTAGGTGTGCTATCTGGGTAGCTAGTTGGCTGGATTATGGAAGATGCCAATTGGGTAGTTTAAAATGACCAGTGGTCAGCCACTGTTTTATATAAAGGAGTTGGTAGAGAGAAAGGGAGAGTTGACAGGCACAGAGTGTAGTGTGCAGTTGAGAGGGGTTTCCCTCCACCTTAAGCTGGCATGTAAGGCCGAGCTGGCATTGGTCAGGGATCAGAGTCTTTTGGCAGTGAATAAAGAATCAGATTGCAGGTTATTTGTAATAGTCAGTTTGTCTCATATTTATAATCGGTCCCCTCCCCCATTGTTGTAGCGTGTGGGTCGCGAGCGAGACGACCGCTTTGACAAATTGGTAGATTAGGTAAACACCAGAATATGGGTAAGGAATTTTTCAAAATCCTCTGGGTGATATGGGTAGTTTTATTTTTTCAAATGTGGTATTGCTTTTGAGAAGAAATGTTTATATCTCGAGAATACAGTACAGTAACCGACATGTTGTCCAGCCAGCCAAACTGCAGCTTAAACCCAGCCCAGCCTGCAACAACAATGCTGTGCAGGATTCCACGACACAGTGCGAGATGCCAGAATGCAGTGTGGGATGCCACGACACAGAGCGGGATGCCAGCATGCAGTGTGGGATGCCACGACAAAGTGCGAGATGTCAGAATGCAGTGTGGGATGCCATGACACAGAGCGGGATGGCAGCATGCAGTGTGGAATGCCACGACACAGAGCGGGATGCCAGCATACAGTGTGGGATGCCACGACATAGTGCGAGATGCCAGAATGCAGTGTGGGATGCCACGACCCAGAGCGGGATGCCAGCATGCAGTGTGGGATGCCACGACACAGTGCGAGATGCCAGAATGCAGTGTGGGATGCAACGACACAGAGCGGGATGCCAGCATGCAGTGTGGGATGCCACGACACAGAGCGGGATGCCAGCATGCAGTGTGGGATGCCACGACACAGTGAGAGATGCCAGAATGCAGTGTGGGATGCCATGACACAGAGCGGGATGCCAGCATGCAGTGTGGGATGCCACGACACAGAGCGGGATGCCAGAATGCAGCGTGGGATGCCAAGACACAGTGTGGGATGCCACGACACAGAGCGGGATGCCAGAATGCAGCGTGGGATGCCACGACACAGTGCGAGATGCCAGCATGCAGTGTGGGATGCCACGACACAGAGCGGGGTGCCAGCATGCAGTGTGGGATGCAACGACACAGAGCGGGATGCCAGAATGCAGTGTGGGATGCCACGACACAGTGTGGGATGCCACGACACAGTGCGAGATGCCAGAATGCAGTGTGGGATGCCACGACACAGAGCAGGATGCTGTGTAGGAGACTGTGGGAGATGAAGGTTGAGATGCTGTGTGAAATGAAGTGCAGTATGATGCACGAGATGCAGTGCTCGATGATCTCAGTTGAAACTCAACTTAGATTCAACAGTTGAAAACGGGTTTAAACTTAACTGAGATTCAACAGTTGAACGAGGGTTGAAACTCAACTGAGATTCAACAGTTGAAAGCGGGTTGAAACTCAACTGAGATTCAACAGTTGAACGCGGGTTGAAACTCAACTGAGATTCAACAGTTGAACGCTGGTTGTAACTCAACTGAGATTCAACAGTTGAACGCGGGTTGAAACTCACCTGAGATTCAACAGTTGAACGCGGGTTGAAACTCAACTGAGATTCAACAGTTGAACGCTGGTTGAAACTCAACTGAGATTCAACAGTTGAACACAGGTTGAAACTCAATTGAGATTCAACAGTTGAATGCTGGTTGAAACTCAACTGAGATTCAACAGTTGAACGCGTGTTCAAACTCAACTGAGATTCAACAGTTGAACGCGGGTTCAAACTCAACTGAGATTCAACAGTTGAACGCGGGTTGAAACTCAACGGAGATTCAACAGATGAACGCGGGTTGAAACTCAACTTAGATTCAACAGTTGAACGCTGGTTGAAACTCAAATGAGATTCAACAGTTGAACACGGGTTTAAACTCAACTGAGATTCAACAGTTGAACGAGGGTTGAAACTCAACTGAGATTCAACAGTTGAACAAGGGTTGAAACTCAACTGAGATTCAACAGTTGAACGCTGGTTGAAACTCAACTGAGATTGAACAGTTGAACACGGGTTGAAACTCAACTGAGATTCAACAGTTGAACGTGGGTTGAAACTCAACTGAGATTCATCAGTTGAACGCTGGTTGTAACTCAACTGAGATTCAACAGTTGAACATGGGTTGAAACTCAACTGAGATTCAACAGTTGAACACAGGTTGAAACTCAACTGAGATTCAACAGTTGAACGTGGGTTGAAACTCAACTGAGATTCAACATTTGAACACGGGTTGAAACTCAACTGAGATTCAACAGTTGAACGTGGGTTGAAAGTCAACTTAGATTCAACAGTTGAACGCTGGTTGAAACTAAAATGAGATTCAACAGTTGAACGAGGGTTGAAACTCAACAGAGATTTAACAGTTGAACGCTGGTTGAAAGTCAACTGAGATTCAACAGTTGAATGTGGGTTGAAACTCAAATGAGATTCAACAGTTGAATGCGGGTTGAAACTCAACTGAGATTCAACAGTTGAACACGGGTAGAAACTCAACTGAGATTCAACAGTTGAACACGGGTTGAAACTCAACTGAGATTCAAGAGTTGAACGCAGGTTGAAACTCAACTGAGATTCAAGAGTTGAACGTGGGTTGAAACTCAACTGAGATTCAAGAGTTGAACGCTGGTTGAAACTCAACTGAGATTCAACAGTTGAACGCTGGTTGAAACTCAAATGAGATTCAACAGTTGAACGCTGGTTGAAACTCAACTGAGATTCAACAGTTGAACGCGGGTTGAAACTCAACTGAGATTCAAGAGTTGAACATGGTTGAAACACAACTGAGATTCAACAGTTAAACGGTGGTTGAAGCTCAACTGAGATTCAACAGTTGTAGGCTGGTTTAAGCTCAACTGAGATTCAAGAGTTGAATGCGGGTTGAAACTCAACTGAGATTCAAGAGTTGAACGCTGGCTGAAACTCAACTGAGATTCAACAGTTGAACTCGGGTTGAAACTCAACTGAGATTCAACAGTTGAACATGTGTTGAAACTCAACTGAGATTCAACAGTTGAACACGGTTGAAATTCAACTGAGATTCAACAGTTGAACGCTGGTTGAAGCTCAACTGAGATTCAATAGTTGAACGCTGGTTGAAGCTCAACTGAGATTCAACAGTTGAAGGCTGGTTGAAGCTCAACTGAGATTCAACAGTTGAACGCGGGTTGAAACTCAACTGAGATTCAACAGTTGAACGCGGGTTGAAATTCAACTGAGATTCAACAGTTGAACACTGGCTGAAACTCAACTGAAATTCAACAGTTGAACTTGGGTTGAAACTCAACTGAGATTCAACAGTTGAACGCGGGTTGAAACTCAACTGAGATTCAACAGTTGAACGCGGGTTAAAATTCAACTGAGATTCAACAGTTGAACACGGGTTCAAACTCAAATGAGATTCAACAGTTGAATGAGGGTTGAAACTCAACTGAGATTCAAGAGTTGAACGTGGGTTGAAACTCAACTGAGATTTAACAGTTGAATGCTGGTTGAAAGTCAACTGAGATTCAACAGTTGAACGTGGGTTGAAACTCAAATGAGATTCAACAGTTTAATGCGGGTTGAAACTCAACTGAGATTCAACAGTTGAACACGTATAGAAACTCAACTGAGATTCAACAGTTGAACACGGGTTGAAACTCAACTGAGATTCAAGAGTTGAACGCAGGTTGAAACTCAACTGAGATTCAACAGTTGAACGCTGGTTGAAAGTCAACTGAGATTCAAGAGTTGAACGCAGGTTGAAACTCAACCCAAGTTCAACACCAGTTGAAACTCAACTCATTTGTATGTGAAATTTTCAAATGTATATTTGCATATATATATATTTGAAACTTAACTGAGATTCAACAGTTGAACGTGATTTGAAGCTCAACCCAAGTTCAACACCAGTTGAAACTCAACTCATTTGCATGTGAAATTTTCAACTGACTATTTGCGTAATATATTATATAGTTGAAGCTCAACCGAGATTCAACAGTTGAACACGAGCTCATTTGCATGTGAAATTTTCAACTCCTCGATAGTTGAAACTCAACTGAGTTTCAGTTGAATTTGGGTTGAACTTCACTGGTTGAAAGTTCTATCTTTTTTTTGTTTGGGTAGCAAGCATTTGAGTAGAATAGTGTGGTTTATTACACCTAATTAATTTATTTGGCTAAGAATGGAACATCACATGATTTGAGCTTGTTACTGAGTTATTAAACAATACAACTGATCTGTCTGATGTCACATGTTTTATTGAAACATTGTCTGTCCTATTTAACTTTCTTCTATCAGTTGATGCCCAAACGTCGTGAGGGAGTCCATTGGCCAAAAAGAAGACCGTTTCATCCTCTTAAATATTACAAAAATAATCGAAACGATACTTAGTTGTTTAAGACATTTCTTGCTATAAACATTACTTTTTACTTAGAGTAGGGCTGCATTTTCACCCAAGTAATGACAACTGGAAACTAGTGCATTTAGCTGTCACTGAACAACCCTCAGGGAGGACAAAGAACACTCATCAGATTCCACTTAAGACCATTACTTTATATTTGAGAAATATTAAAGAAGAATTCCATTCTCCGATACCGGGTGTATACTTTTTCTAAACATCACCAGAAAGACAAGACACGATAATATCCGTACAAACATTGCTCCGTTGAAAAGGTAATTGTTTGTTTTATATTTCAACTTACGATATTATGCAAACAGTGTCCGTTAGAATAACAAGTAGTTATATGTTCTCTTCTAAACGGCAGACAGAAAAGGTACCCTAATTTTTAAATCGCATGAAAACAAAAGAAATTTTATAAAAGTTGCCGTTGCTATCGATTTTTAACCATAAGCCTGTTACGTGCTCAGAAAAATACAATCGAAATATCAGAAATTGGAAATACCATAATAAGTATGTTAAATACATGATGTGCAACACAGATTCGCAAGTTCAAAGTAATCCCTATAAGTCAGTTTTAGTAATTAAGCTTCCCAAATGTATTTCACGATTAGCCTGACATGTTGTTTATTAGTGACTAAAAGGATAACATTATGTATTGAATTCTAAATTTACCCCCAAAAAACAGTCGACGTTTCGTGATAACTGACCATATATACGTTGACACACTTGGACACATAGGTTATGATAGGTACAAATCTCGTCTTTTCTTTCATTTTGTTTATTAATTAATGAATTTAAAATCCATCCATATCATTTGAATTAGCAGCGCCAGATCATCTCAAAAGTAACACGTGTTTCACTAACTGAAAGATGTGTACCAGTCCAGCAATAAAATATACCCCCTGCAGGGTGAAATAAGCATGTGCGTCTTTAACATGTGTTTTTTACATTTGCATGTTTTGTTTACACTATGAAGAAAAAACCTGTCATGTGTAAGAGTAGATCAGGGGCAATTTCATTAGTTTTTTCTAAACGTTTTGAGTGGATTTGGACCTTTCTGCAAACCTTTCTAGTATTAATTATAATATTATAGTATATATTATAATAAAAAGGTGGGGTATAATTATTTTTCCTAGAAATGTCAAAACTAGAATAATAAAAATGATCAATGTACTTACCCTACAACCGGGCATCACTAGAAGAAACTTGACTTGTGGAGTGTCGGGTGCAACGGCCTTCAGTTTATATCACCTTCAGACGGACATAACTGTTCAGTTTAGTCACTCGCTTATATCCAATATTGAGCATGTTTATATCCAATGCTGAGCCTGTTTATATCCAATGTTGAGCCTGTCAATATCCAATGTTGCACCTGTCATTATCCAATGCTGAGCCTGTCAATATCCAATGTTGCGCCTGTTTATATCCAATTTTGCGCCTGCTTATATCCAATGTTGCGCCTGTCAATATCCAATGTTGAGCCTGTCAATATCCAATGTTGCGCCTGTTTATATCCAATTTTGCGCCTGCTTATATCCAATGTTGCGCCTGTTTATACCAAATGTTGAGCCTGTTAATATCCAATGTTGAGCCTGTTTATATCCAATGTTGAACCTCTTTATATCCAATGTTGAGCCTGTCATTATCCAATGTTGAGCCTACTTATATCCAATGTTGAGCCTGTTTATATCCAATGCTGAGCCAGTTTGTGTCCAATGTTGATTGAGTCTCTTGTATCCAAAGTTGAGCCAGAAATATGAATATGTTTGTGACTTCTGTTCTTGGTACACAATCTTCTCACAAATAAGATTAATATAACTTATTAGTTGATATTGTACTATTTACAGTCACTCATAACCGAGTCATAATTATGAGTATGACTCAACCGGTGAGTGTAGACACTCATAACTGAGTCATATGGGTATGACTCAACCGGGATGAAGTCTGTCTGGGGTAATCCTTCCATGGACCCCCACAAAGTTCCCCAATCAACAAACATTCTAACACTTCCATTAGTGCTTTCTCTCACAAACACGTCGTCTTTGACAAAAGTTGTTCACGTGATTCTGTGAGTATGATACTGAACTCTGTCATATTTCACTGGCACAACAATCTTCTCTTTGATGTCAACTGCACTTCTGTCTTGATGACACAGTTGTCACACACTGGCCTCTTGCTTGTTGGGGACACTGGAAAATAAACACAATACAATAAATACAAGATGGAAATATAAGTTCTGACCACTATTCACTTGCTAACCCAGTTCTGCTTTGGAAACCCAAGGGGCCTCGGAGACATGACATGGCCCTGTGAGACACTGGTCTCAGTGAGACTTGTCTGGCTGCCACAATGTCAGACAGAACACAGTGGAAACAATCATTATAAATGTCTCTATGTTAAGTGGATGACATAAAAAGTATTCACTTGGTTTGTCCTGTTTGCTCTGTGGCCATGGTTTATTAGTATGCAATCTACCTGCTTGTTTATTAATATACATTTGTTGTAATAATGCCAATAAGTATATCTGCGATGAAAACAGATTTGTTGGCGGTATTTATGAATCCCGCTGATAGGCCCTGTCTATCTCACTGATTTGCGGGATTATTATAATGAGATCTTTCAACTTGAAATGTTGGAGATGAAGAATAATGAAGGAAAATTCAACTGTAATTATTACGGTAATCCACTGACAAAAAGTTGTACTTAATTTGACATTTAAACTGGCTTACATTTCAGTTAGTGCACTCAATCAATTGTGATCGTTTTAACGTATTTGGATAGTCGACTGACGTTTATTGCATATGCCATAGATATATGTAGAATCTCCCACATCGACACTACATGTCTCACTGCACATGTCTTTTCTCCGAGGAGCTTCGATTACTTCCGGTGAGAAGTGGATAAACGTAAACAATACCACATCCGCATACTAATTAATTTGTGAGCCGTGTCAAATGAAGAATAATGGTCAACTATTGAATTGGGGCACACGGTGAGTGGAAACTTGGGATATTAGCTATAGAACAGTCTAATCAGACGGGCGGTCACAACGCGGCAGAATTTCAAAGACGACTAACAATTAAGTTGAAGATAGTGACAGTGAAATACAAACTGACGCTTCAAAGACTATGCTGTGGATGAATTCTTCAGAATGCTATTTTAGTATATGTTGTGCTGCGAATGCCTGCGATCAACTTGGACGTTAACAGATAATTAATCCAAACCAGCACAAAACAATGTCTAATGAAACGTCTGTCAATTGTATACTTGGACTGCTAAGCCAAGGTAAGCGCCTAGTCCTAGACCTAGGCTAGGATAGGCAATATGTCAACAATAGTTACCCATTTTTTTCCTGTTAATAATCTGCAGAACGTTTTGAGATCTCATTTATACTCCTATTTATGTAAAACTTATTTTGACACACCAATGGCTATATAATATATATATACAGGTAGTCTCATGCACGTGTTAGCTAATGTAGAACTGTGTGCAAGTGTATTCAAACAACGATAAGATCAATATGCCTATGTAATAATACAATAAACCACCACTAACAGTATAATAATAACATTTTAATATAGTGATTTGTTTCATGTTGTTATAATTATAGTAGAAATTACATTTCAATTATTTGACTAATTAATTATTAATTTAACTTATTAAATTAACATGTGTAATTGTCTTTTAGACACATTTTGTTTTTAACATGATTAATTGTATACAAATAATGTTCTTATTTTTATCTTGTTATTGCCTATGAGCTTTTTTTAACCCAGAGATATTATGGTACATTTATTACATTGCAAATGAAGACTACTTTTACAACCGTTTTCATCCCAAATACGTGTTCATGTGGGACATGCTTGTAATCCACTTGGAACATGTACAAGGGAAAGGATGCAGAAGTCTCACAGAGTCAAAAAATGACACATAGTTATGCCGGGAAACATGTTTATGAATTTAAATGTATGCATAGTTCCAACAGGAGCTAAGGCATGCATGAGTTGAAGCTGAAACACAAATATGCAATTGCACATTTTTTATTTTGGTCAATTCTAGTCATACATATTGACACTTGAAAGTTGAGATGTCAAGTGACTGAAGTGAGCAACATCTTAGCTAATTCCACATCATACATCATAACATATTGAGTTGACCACAAAGAGAAGTTTGACCGAGCACAGCTTCAAATCCAGGCTAGTCTACAGAAAAAGAAAGCAAGAAGAACACAGGCACTAGGCCGAGACAGACTGATTACACTTCTAGACAAGCAGGGTAGAGAAATACTAGACCAAGATATGATCATGGAACAAATAGAGGAATTCTACACTGAGTTATACAACAGTGAACAGAGTACCATAATTCACACCGAACTGAAAGAGGTACCAGAGATAACATCATGGGAGATGGATATGAACAATGGGAAGACATCAGGTAACGACCATGTAAATGTTGAAACATTAAAAGCAGGAGAAGATACCATCTTGAAGACATTGAGAGCGAGCAGGATTCAGAAGCAGGTACTGGGTACTAAATGACAGATCACATACACATCGTAAACCAACTGAAAAAGAAGTGCCGAGAATGTAATATCCTGCTCTGCATTGTTTTCGTCGACTACGAGTAGGCTTTCGACTTGGTGCAAACTCAAGCAATACTGACCTTCAAGAACGGGGAATAGAAAACGTGTACATCGAACTCCTGAAAGACACCTATACCAACAGCTCGGTGACAGTCCACCTACCGGTACACAAAAAGATCAACAAGATCAACATCGAGAGAGGAGTACGACAGGGTGACAGCATATCGCCCAAGGTGTTCACGGCAACACTCTAAAACATATTCCGAAGACTGACCTGGGAAACCAGAGGCTTGAGGATAGACGGAGAATATCTCAGTCATCTTCGCCTCGCTGACGACATACACATCTCGAAGATAAAAATGATGTTAGAAAATGACACACCAATATATATATATATATATCAGCATGAGAACGTTGAAAGCTACATCTATCTGGGACAGTGATAAAGTAACAGAGACAAAAACAAAGACAAGGAGATTCAAAGAAGAATCACCATCGGCTGGACAGCAGACCTGGGGCCGAAGTACTTGGTACTCGTGTACTCGAGTACATTTTCGAAGTACTCGTACTCATAAAACTTGTGGGTCATGGACTCGTACTCGTACTCATACTGATTGTACTCAGATTTTACAAGTACATTACGAGTACATCTGAGTACTTTCTCAATATGTACTGGGGAAAATAAATATATTTGGTTATAAAATGCAACTTTCCTGAAATATTTTAATGTTCAACTATTTTTTAAATACTTTGTTATTTCTAATAGAATACCACCTTACCATCCCTAAAAGTAGTAGTTCCTCATTCTCTGATAACTGTGACTATGATACCCAAACATGGCAACAGGCAGCATCTTTTCCTAGTCAGAAACACCCTGTTAAGCAAACAATAATTGTAGGCTATCAGTTCAGGCCCTAAACCTGTTTGTTTAACTGAGCCACCAGGATGTCCATAAAGAGCCAATTAGCAGTTAACCCACCAGTTAGACAGGAAATGCCTTTGATGTAGTCTGGAGACCATGCCACTTGACAGTGGCTGACAGAGCTAACTGCTAAGAACAAGAACTGCCAGTCTTCCTCTATAGAAGTAAGGTGGCTCAAGTCAGACTGCTTCCTATACTAGTATAATCCCATGCCAGCAGCCTGGCTAAAACGTCCGAAGGGGATGCTGAGCCTGTTATGTGGACATGTGCTAACCGTCTCAACAACTAGTAGTCTATAATCAGGAAATATAAACTGCAAACTTATAATATCAGCAGATTGCTGATTGTAGAGGTGAACGAATGCCTCAGTCAGCCATGTACAGATCGTCACAGTGACCCACTGCAGTTCTGAGTTTTCCAACTCTGGCTCAGTTGGTCCCTCACCATCTCAGCATTCCAGCCTCATCAGCCCCAGTTGACAGGGTATTTAGTACAGCCGAGAAAGTATTCTGCCCTGAACGGTGCAGCCTGAAAGACTCAACCTGTGAACAACTCATGTTCATTCGGTGCAATGGAAAATAGATGATAAGATCATTCGATGCCACTGAAATGAATGCCAATGAAGTGAATTTCATTGTTGATAAAACAGCGCCAGTATAGACAACTAGTATATCAACGAACAGCAAAGAACATTTATTAACGCATCAAACAGTGCGCGTAAACATGCCGGAGAGCGAGACCAGTAACGTGACTCGCGTGAGCCGCAATCCCACAGATCTACATATATGGATATGACGATAGACTGGCGCGACCACTTTCCTTTAAGTCCTCTTCTATTCTAAGCAAATTATAGTAAGTCAACTGACTATTAATTTTGTGATAAACAATTAAACACAATGTAAAGATGCAACAATTAACACACAAACTGTTTATGAAGTGACATAGTCTTGCAAGTACTTGGGCTTGACACGTCTGCGGACAGGTCGTGGAGTGTCGGCCGGTGTGTCGATTTTAGCTACGACTTCGTCAGTTGGAGTTGGTAGGACGGGTACCTCCAGCGGAGTAGCGATCGTCAGCGGAGTCTGAGGGGCCTCGTCGAACGAGACCACCGGGGCGTCTTCATCGGACTCGATATCACTGCCAGTGTCGTGATGGGGCGGTGGGGCTACGGTAGTTGGTCTGGAATTGGGGACTAAGTAGCACTCCGAGAGTTTCACCTTGTATGATGATGCACGAAGCTGGTGGCCGCTGAATTTTCGAATGAAACACCAGCGGTCTTCGACGGAGGTGACTAAATATCTGTCCCTCGCTGATGACTTGTTGCGATCGGATGTTATGTATACCAAGTCACCAACGTGGATTGTGTGTGTAGAAGCTTCTCTACCACGGGGGGCTTTCGCGAGTTCACTGTGAGGGTGGTTCCGTTCCCGCGACTGTTGTTGTTCCGTGATGAGAATGCGGTCAGCGATAGGTAGCTGCGCATTAGTGAACTGATCTCTCTGGAACCACATTTCTCGTGCCGAAAGGCCTCGGCTGCGGATTCGCGAGTTGAGCCGCGAGGTAGCGACTGCTAACAGTAGTGGGGACACAGTGCCGCCGCCTGGCTCTTGTCGGAGTATTTCGTCCTCCACTTCCGCCACTGCCTTCTCTGCCACCGGATTTTTGTTGGCGTTTTTGATTCGACCGATTTCGATACTGATGCCCAATCGTTGTAGTGTTGGGTCATCTACGAGAGCGATGAATCCGGGTGCGGGATCCACCCGAACGACAGCTGATGGTCCGTCAATGGGGCGAAGTTCCATGCAAAGACGGGCGAGACTGTCACGCAAGGCGTCGTGACGTTCGTTCTCTATAACACACGTAGACGTGTAGCTAGTCACGGTTTCGCGTACGACGAAGATTAGTTGACGATTGCGTTTGATCACGTCGGCTGCAAACGAGATCCCAACGGCGTCGGGTGCGTCAGTTGAGGTCTGCTCAGTGAGCGTTGTAGGGACCTTTTTCAGCGATGCACACACATGGCACATGTCGGTTATGCGCTCGATTGTGCTGTCCAAATCTAGCGCGAAGAAACTGCGACGCACTACGACTTTTAGTTGATTTTTGGATGGATGACTCAACTTCAGATGTATCGCAGTGAGTAGACCATCCAGTACCTGGCGAGGTACGACAATTAGTTCTCTGGATGGTGCGAATGGCACGTCTTGTCGGACCACAACAACGCCGTCGCGAGCCAGTGTTGAGGTAGTTAGGTATCGCTTAACGTCTTTGATGTTGGTTAGTTTCTTTGATGGGCGAGTGCCTTGTTTCAAGTGGGCACGGACACGGCGCAAGTCTGGGCATTCTGCTTGTGTTGATAACCAGGCCGACCTACTCGTGAATGGAAGGCGAGCAGAGCCGGATACGATGTCTTCGACGCTGATGCTACCGACGACGGACTCTTCGATACGTGATATGAATGCGCATATCTGGCAACGCTGCTCCATGCATTCCGGCGCGTTTCGGCTGGCAAAGTCGGACGGCACATTCGCGGCTCCCGAGAGATGGCGCAGAGTGACTTGATATCTCGAGACGATCGTCAAAAACGAAGTTACGCGTGGGCTGGAGGAGAATTCTCCACGGCATAATTTGTCGATTGCCTGGACGCATGGCTTGCTGTCCGTGAGAAGGCACGGCTTAGACTTGGACTGGATTATGTACGGGCTGAAGTGCTTAACTGCGGCTGCAATGCCGAGCGCTTCGATCTCACATGGTAGCCAAGTCACCTGGTGCTTTTTGAGTTTAGCACTGAAGAATCCTGCAAGGAGGGTTTGACCATTGCGTGATACGTACAGAGTGGCACCGATACCGCGCTGTGTGACGGATCCGTCGGTGACGATCCACAATTGGTCATCAGGTCTTGGCAAGGTGATTGACCTGTTAGTTGACAGGGCCTTCTGGGCTGTACAGAACGCCTCGTGGAGGTTTTCGGACCAGCTTATCGGCTCCTGAGACTTTTTCCCCGCGATGTGTGATTCGAGAGGAGCGAGCACCTTGGAACTCTGCGGGATGACACGTCCCAGTACTTTGAAAGCGCCAACGAAGGAACGCAGCCCGAGAACGGTCTGTGGTGGTACACATGACGACAGTGTTGTGATACGATGGGGGCTGGCGCGTATTGTGCCTTGAGACCAAACCCAACCCAGAATGGTAGTAGATGTGGGGCAAACGCGTGTCTTCTTCGCCGACAGACGTAGATCGCATAGATCAAGGGCATCGAGAACGCGACCCCAGTTGTCTAGTAGTTCTTCGGGTGAGTTTCCTCCGCAGTACAAGTCATCGGCCAGTTTGGCCACAACTCCGTCTTGCAGAAGGTCGCCTAGTACTCTGCACATCAGTTCTTCAAGTGCGGTCTCAGAACCGGGCATCCCCATAGCGTATCTGGTGTAGACACGTACTCCACGGAATGGTGTTGCCACTCCACAGAATTTCATTGACTCCTTCGCTAGGGGGATCTGATAGAAAGCACTGGTTAGATCAGACACCACTATGTATTTCCAGCACGCGATCTGGCGGAGGGTAGAGTCAACATCTGGCATGAGTGACGGTTGTGGTTTACTGTACCTCCCAACATCTGAGAAGGCAGTAACTAGCCTCGATCCTCCATTCGGCTTGCGAACGAGGAACGATGGGTTCAGGTACTCGACGGATATTCCGGCATCTTCCGGTCGTTGGAACACGCCAACCGCCTCCAGCTCGTCGAACTTCTCCTGCAGTTCGGTCAGTTTTTCGCGCGCGTATTGAGGACATCTTCCTTTGCGCTGAGGAGGCAGGACCGGACCCATGTTGACGACTGCCGTGAAAGGCCCCGCATGTCCATTATAGCCCACGATGCTCGGGTTGAAAACGGAGTCGTGTTATTGATGTAGACTGCGGAACTGTCCTCGCATGCTCTCGGGTAGTTGTTTGTCGCAGTCCAACTCTATAGCTTCGGAGAAGAGGTAAGTGGTGTGGGCAATGTTACGAGTCTTCACAGCGGGTTCAGATTCGGTGTCACAGGTCGGTGACGCGACAGTGTGACGCACCTGACAAAAGTGTTCGTGGCGAGACAGCTTTAGTGGTCTGGGCAACGTGTTGACGAGTCGTATTTTGTTGCCGACGGCCTCAATGATTCCAGGCTTTGGCCAACCTTCGTTGTGTGGAGAGCTGCGTGGCTCGACTGCCAGAGTATGGTCCTCTAGGGCCGTGGGCAACTGGAGCTCTACGAACTCACCCGGCCAAACCGTGGTAGATGGCGAGGGTGCGTGCAGCACGTATGCGTGAGCCCTGCGTACGGTGTGATATTGCTCGTTACCTGACGTTTGGAAACCGTACTGTATGACAGTGGTTTCACCGATTGTGATCTCGTGTCTGGCAGGACGAACGGATACGTCATTGGTAGACATGAACGGCGTGCCCGCGAGTACGTCCACGTCGAGATCTGCAACAACTAGCGCATCGAGTTGGAGGTCAGTTCCGTCGCGCGACAAGGTCAGGTGTGTTTCTCCGATAACGTTCAGCGGAGTAACACCATCAGCCTGCCTCGCTAGCTGTGAGCTTTTGCCGATTTTAGCTCCGATGCTTTTAGCGACTGCCTCTCTGATCATGTTTGTCTCCGCACCGGTGTCTAGTGTGAGTCGTAATGGATGATGTCGGTAAAATGACTTGAAAAATGGCGACTGTTTTGTGTTCACACGACATGCCACGGTCGACACGTCGCCAGTGCAGTCTCCGTCTCCAGCTGACTGTTCATCATCCGAGCCGTCGTCGCAGTCCACTCCGATTATATTGCGCGCTTTGGATAGGTACAACCGGTCGTTCTCAGGTAGGAACCTGCACTCGCTCAGGTAGTGCTCGTAGCTGGCACGACCCGCTTGCTTGCACAGTGGACACTGTTTGGCTCGCCGAGTGGTTGGGTTGCTTGTACTACGTTGATATCGACGAGATTGAGAAGAGCCAGACCGTTGGTTGGTGGTTGATTGTCGCATGACTTTTATTTCGGAGATAGCGGTTAGCTCACCAAGGAGAGAAGTTAATGCTTGCGATATCTCGGGTTTCAGACTTCGGCTGCGTAATTCTGTCCCGTATCGTTGTTTCACTAGACGGGGTAGCTCAGGGTGGATTAGTTTGAGCCATTGGAGGACGATCATGTTCTCCAACGACGGGGATATGTCCTCGTTTGACGACGGTAACTCCAGGTGGTGAGATATGCCACCTCCCACGGCCAACAGGTTGTCCTCGACGAAAGCCATCAATCTCTGAAAGAGATCTTCATGACTTTCGTCCGCCTCCAGCTTGATTTCGGCGAAGTCGAGGAAGTGTGCGCCCGAGGATTGGAAGCCGAAATGTAAGCGTATTGCTTGCCAGATTGATTTTATAGAAACAGAGTTCTTTACGATTGTATTCCTCGATATAACGGGACAGAAATTGGCGATTTGGCCAAGCATTAGGTCAAGGTACGTGACCTTTTGTGTGGCCGTACGCCGACTAGCCGCAGGGACGTTTTCGTCATCATCGCATAGACCCCGCAACGGGGTGGAATTCGTCTTCTTTTTCCATTCGGATTGGTCAAGCAAAAATGTCGCGAAATTGGCGTCTAGCGATAGTGTGTATTGTATATTTTGTCGCCAGTTCTCAAACGACGTCAGAGTTTCATGCTTTGAGAGTGACCAATGCTTCGGTGCTCTCTGTGCCATGACAGTGACTGACGCTCCGGTTTATAAAGGTTAAAAGCTTTGCCAGTGTAACTTACGTACTCTGTCTCGTTGTGCCTTTTGTTTGGCTATAGTTACGAGTGTCACTTGTGAGGCGTTTCTTAGGGTACACTGCGAACAGTACCGCTGCCACCACGCCAGTATAGACAACTAGTATATCAACGAACAGCAAAGAACATTTATTAACGCATCAAACAGTGCGCGTAAACATGCCGGAGAGCGAGACCAGTAACGTGACTCGCGTGAGCCGCAATCCCACAGATCTACATATATGGATATGACGATAGACTGGCGCAGAGGTTTTATTAGTTTTCCTCATAAAAAATTTATCAACTGCCATTGCATATTCACTTGTGCTGAGTTATAAAAATTAGATTAATTAATAATTAAAAATACATTATTATTTAATATTTATATTTTGTTTAATGTACTCGTACTTTTACTTGTACTCGTGGGAATGTACTCGTACTCACCTTTTAGCAATATACTCGTACTTATCCATCATCAAAGTACTTACTAACAAGGCGAAATCCTGGTGGAGAATCTGGACACAGCGTAGTCTGGCCCCATCACACCGGATCCCCTTGTGGCTAGTCAACTAGAACTTTAAGTTTACCCTCGCAAACATGTTGTGCAACTTTGTTTCACAAATACTAACTTAATTAGTTACATTTCACGTGGAGTTTCTAAACAGGTTGACGTATATTGTATTACTTACTTGACAGGCATACATATTTCCAATGTCAATAAACGCTATTCAAGATATCCAGTGTTATTTGGGACCAATTCGTCGCAAGAATAATGACAGCGAATTTACTTAACAAACAGTGGCGCCACCTCACGGTGTCTGTATTATTGCGTCAACGGTGTCGCGCTTACATTTATCCGGGCGTTAAATAATATCCGGGTGACGTTTCTGCGCGTGCGCGTATCTAGGGGAATATATTTAACGCTACCTACGACTGTGGCGTTTACATTTATCCGGGCGTTACATTTTATCCGGGTGATGTTTATGTGCATATGTAAGGCATACTATTTGGCACCAGTAGATCAGGTGATGATAAATATGATTTAGTAGTTAAATATGTTTCGGTTGTTGTCGAAACACGATCCATATAGTTAGAGTACATAATAATCATTTCCTGTTTCATATTTATAACCAAGTATAAAAGTAAGTCACGTGACGTGTACGTGGAGAGGATATTGTTTATGTCTGTGGGAATCAAACATTTTATAATTTATGTCACAATTATGTATATATATAAAGCAATTGTGCATATATATATATATGCTATGGCGTAATAATAACAGTATTTAATGTGACTTTTGGGGTGCATATTGAGGAATACAGAGCTACGTACTTATATGAAATGGCTGAATGAAAATGTCCTGATATTGTGTCAGTCGTCGGCGACAGACACTGTTGTAAATTATGTGTGTGTGCAGGCGCGCGTGCGTGAGTAAAGATTATAAAATTATATAAGTAAGTTACGTTTATGCTAATACTACCTGCTTTACTAGGTGTTTTAATTAAAATTTAATTACTGCACAAATCATTGACATGTCTGATAATGTTATTATGTGGGCATTAGAAAGGCGTTTACGGCTATATAAAAACATGTTATTAGTATAGTGGTAGTGGCAACAGATGGGGAAGCAGACCTCTACGAACAGCTAATTAAATGGATGGCCATATTCAGCAGGGTCTGACAGTCAGTTTGGAGAAGACGGAGGCGATGTGGGTTGGGCAGGAATACAAAGACATGGATACACACAGACAGTTTTGTATACCTGGAGTTTGACGTGACAGAGAGTTTGGTTAGATGTCGGCTGAAGTGGGCGGTACACATAGAACGAATGGGGGGAGAACAGCTAGCGAAGAAAGCGGATACACGGAAAGTAGATGGGGAAAGGAGGCAAGGAAGCCTAAGATTGCGTTGGGAAGATTGCTTTAAGAGAGACTTTGAAGGATTGGGAGAGGGGTGGAGAAGGAAAGCGAAAGACAGAGGTGAGTGGAGACGGTTCGTTGGAGATAGCAGTAAAAAGGCAGTGAGGGGAGGAACAGAAAAGAAAGGAAAACCCAGAAATCAAGGTCAGCCTCATCGTGACCCACGGAAAGAAGAGGAGAGCAACAATTGTGGCTAGTTTTTTTTGTAGACAACTACGCAAATGTATGCTTTAATATGAACAGTTTATGCAAACAAAATGTAATATGCTGGACCATACATCAATTATATTCAATTCAAACGTTGTTGAGAAATTGTCCAAATGAGGAAGGAAGGCTCATCAGAGTTACAAATTAGTATAATAAATATATTAAAAAAAACTGCAGAATATGACATATAGTATTACATACGTAATACTAAAAAAGTTGTTTGCTGCATATACACTGTATGCATATGAATCAAACATTCATTGATTGTTCATGTTACTTGACTATTGTTGTTTTTACATTAGTCAAGTGTATCTCCTGGAGTATGCAATGGAAGACATTACAGACTATGCAACTCCTAGAAATGTCATAATTGTCATAACACATACATATAATATGATTCTTGGTGTATTTGTTATGTTGTATCAGACATAAGTTGTCCACCTGTAAATAATACATACAGTCAACCCTCGCTTTACGGTAACCTCGGTAATACAGCCACCTCGCAATTGAGGTCATTCTACAACAGTTCTACATACAGTAATGTATAAGAAAGTAGTCCTGCTAATAAGATCACCTCGCTAACCAAGTCACTTTTGCTCAGACCCAAGTGTGACCTTCATAATGAGGTTCCACTGTAATTGCTTTTGACTATATTCTAAGACTATTTGTTGATAGAACTATAACTGCACTTGATATAGTTCACCGTGTTCAAAGTTTGCAATCAATTTTATATAACTCGTTAAACACAAGATATTCCTTTCCGCTGCAGCAAACAACATACAATACACCTGTTTAGAAACATAGCACACACTAATCACTCATTATCCACACAGACATCACACACAAAGTAGTTATTGACCGCTGCAGAACACTGTCGGTGCTTGGTGTGATTCTGGGCACATGTGATGTGGTACTGCCAGTGGCACCAGTCACATCTCATCTGCAACAGATACATCTTTTATTCTACCATAGCCATATTGCAAGACAACGTTTGGTATATATTGTCTATATGTACTGTATAAGGCAAGCTATATCTTATAACTTTATATGTGCAGGTTTGTTTATCTAGTTCAGTTGTTTTCCAAGTTATAGCAATATCGTATTTATTAATACTATCTATATTGTAGCATTTTAATAAATGGTAAATACTACTGAAGAGACATTTACTTTATAATAATAACAATAATAACTTTATTTAGACACTGAAATCCAGAGTAGAACTCTGTTCAGTAGTGTTGACAATAGTCGTTGGAAATTATAAGGAATAAATATAATAATAATACAAGTAAAACATATAAATACAAAACTGAACTAGAGAAATTAAATAGACTTTGGATATAGAGTAGGTCTACCGGTATTTGAAATTTAGTGTATAAATATTCAATTATGATTATGTCCAATTTCTCTTTGACAATGTCACTTTCTCACTCCTGCTGTAACAAGGGATCTGACAATGTAAGATCAAGTTTGAATTATAACATACACTGTATAATATATATACCGATGCATGTGCCGGATGTCTGCTTTGACTGCCACAGTGTCTGCAGCAGTAACTGGCAGCACCTGTCAATCATAAGTGCAACATTTTTAGTCTCCTTGAAACCGTTCTACAGGAGTTTATCTTTCACTTTATTGCATAATGTTTTTATCGTGACACCATCTGTTATGGAATGATACAAAATATAGGAATTACCTTTAAAGTACACACATATGCATGCCTACCAAGCTACCAGCACATGCACGCATATGAACACACACATGCAACTACTATGCACCGACTATGAATAACTATTATCTGCAAAAAAGATTTTTGTGTAACTGCTATTGAATCTAAATAACCTTACTTAGATCCGTGTTGTCCAGAAGTCTTTGGGCAATTTTGCGCCGGAGTGCGTCAGTATCTTCGTGCAGGACTAGTTGAGCTCTGTCCAGGAGTAGTTCTGCGAACTGATTCAGCCAATTGAGATTAATTATTATTAAATTCATAAGTTAGTAATAATAATATTATTAATACATATTATTCACTTAAAATTACATTACCGGTAGTCTCTCTATGAAAACATGTGTTACAATTAAAAACATGAGATTATTTGGTACATGACATATATAGCATGCATTGTATACATAGACCACAGGTATTTTCATAATTTCTTGATCAAATTGTTCAGTCACACATTTCCTTGTGTATATGACCACTTACTTCCATGACCAGCACTCCGCAACTATGCCCATCTTTTTGCTTTGTGTGGGGAGGAAGATTATTCTATACAAAATATATAGTTTTTTGCAAGGGCAGACACTGTTTAAAATATTGAAAATGCTTTTTGAGGAAATGGTCATCAAAGAATGAATAACTGATTTAATTACTTGAGATTGACATGCTTGATCCATAAATAAGTCTGTTAGAGGTATGTAATTGTTATAAAAGTGAAGAGTATTGATAGTATACTTGCAAAGGTATCATAATCTGTCAGAGAAACATTTTTGGTATTTTTGTCCAAAAAAACACAATTTTACTTGGGGTGTCTGGCCTTAACAAATGCATATAAGTGTATTGTAGCATTATCATCACGTACTTCATCCAACACATCATTGTTGGGCTTCACGGTGCCAAAGGCCACCCCAGAGAGCTTCACTCCATTCACCATTGCCATCAGAGCTGTTGATGCGCTGTGGTTCCCCCAGACGTGCTCCAGCTGTGGATGACTGGTAGTTTCTGCAGTGCAATATTGTGGTTATTAATATAACCTAGCTTTTGATATGTTCACAATTATATTTTTAACAACTCAGAAGCTTAAAGGGAATAAAAACCCCTATTGCTTGAATTCATAATATAATCCCTGCTACATTTTACTGTGCTTTCACCATAATAAACCACAGTGAAATATTATTCACCATAGTAAACCATGGTAAAACGTGATATCCACCATAATAAAATGAAGTATTTACTATAGTAAACCATTGTAGTTACTATGGTAAAACATGTTAAAATATTCCGCAAAAACACTGTAGTTTACTATAGTATTTACTATAGTAAACTATAGTAAATTGACTTAAGTAAACAATAGTAATTGTTTCATGGTTACATCCTGCTGTATCCATTTCAATTTATGACTGAAGAGCTTTATACTTGTAACTAACACTTGAATCTGGTCGGTCCTCCATGGCTCAAAATTACTAGAACCTTAGAGTACGACATTAAGTATTACATTTACAAAAAAATTACCAGTATCTTATCCTCTTCACGGTTAGGTGGAATATGAATCTTCCTGATTGGTTGGCAGTCACAGAAGAATTCACCCTCAGGACCCTTTTCTATGGTAAGCTTGGGTAGAAGGGAGCCTGGCTGTAGGAAGTTCTGTATTGTTGCAAATGTCTTGGAGTTTTGCATTTCCGCCAAGATATCGTTAGTGATCTGAAGGACAAATATCACCATAACTTATAAAAAATACTACACATTTACAACACATACAATATATATATATATACACACTAGCAAGGATATCACAAAAGGTCGCATAAGTTCACAAAGATAGCCGTATAAGTTCACAAAGATTTTGGATCACTCAAAACCTAAAGCCCCAACACCAGGTACTGGTGGTGGTTTGAACCAATACAAAAATTACACTCGCGAGAACCTTTATATATCATCAACGAGATTTTTTGTATATAAAATTTACATGATGCATCATTTCGTGTGACACCAACCTCGCAGTTGCTGCTGTAGTGCGCCACCTCATTCTCTGCGTGTCCGTAGAACTTCACCTCCTTGCCTAGAGAGTGGGCGTAGTCGATGATGACGGTACTATGTCGGAGAGAGTGACACAGACATATCTTGATGAGGTTGTAGAGTCTCGCGTCGGTGACGTGGACGTTGCGTGCGAGGTTCCACGACAGTTGCACCATGGGAACTAGCGACTTGCACAGCTGTAGCTTGTTGTATTCGTAGCGCTCGGCTGACAGCATGTACTGCTTGAAGGTCAACGGTCCCACGTTCCACGCGATGTTGTTGCACCAGCCCTGTCGACACAGACACAAACCGACACTGTTATGTCACGTGTCAATGGAAGGCAGAAAGATTCGTCTCTCTACATGTTTGACGTTCCACGGCAAAGTGGGTATTAAATTGCAACATTTTTATAGATATTATTGGCATAATGAGTCGTCTTTCTACATAGTGTGTCACCAGCCATGACAAAGTGGGTATTAAGTTGAACAATTGTAAAATATAGTATTACACCTTTTTTTGGATTCAACAGATTATAAGCATTAAAATCACACCTCATTTGTTGAAATATCAGCTTTTTTTTTCATTGGTAAAATTAAGCAAAGATTAAAAAAAAATTAATTGGGATGTGTGGAAAACCCAATGCTCATACCATCATTTAGTATTGCATTACTTTAGCATTATTTGTCAAGGAAAATATCCCGGACATTGAAAGAAGAATTATAAGGGAGACGTGTCTGCCCAAATCAAAACGTTGATGTGATTTAGACAGCTATTTTTGACTCTCATGAGCGGCGTAATAACCAGTTTGCTGCGGCATGTTAATCATCAACATACTTAAACTCAGATAACCTAGTACTGAAAAAAAAAGAGGCATAATATTTGACCCGACATGACAAAGAGGGTATTAAATTGCTAAATTGTTAAATAGTGTTTTGTAGGGGAATGACTGACAACATAATCTGTACACCGTAGAAACTCTAAATAACTACCTGTGTGTTTTCTCGAAGTACACAGCCAATTGCTAAATAAGAGGCCTGGAAGCTAGGCAACCTAGAAACAGGGGAGTGGACGCTGTTGGTGCCTCGGTGGGCATGCACTTACAAAGCTCCAAAGTTAGAGAAACAATATAATTATTACATAAGCCGGCTGTGGTCACTTACAATGGCTTGAACCCAGTGGATGGTGCCGCCGTTGACCCACACAAGGTCACCGGGCTTCTGGATGAACCGGTAGACGGGAACGTCATTCTCAAAAAGGTCCTCCAGATTAGGCCACCAGGACCCGGTCAAATAGATGATGCCATTCCTACAAACATAAGAACCCGGTCAAAATGTTGACGCCATTGCTACAAACACAACCAGGACCCGATCAAATTGTTGATACCATTCTCACAAACACAACCAAGACACGGTCATATAGTTGATGGCATTCCTACAAACACAACCAGGACCCGGTCAAATAGTTGATGCCATTCTCACAAACACAACCAAGACACGGTCAAATAGTTGATGGCATTCCTACAAACACACACAGGACCCGGGCAAATAGTTCATGCCATTCCTACAAACACAACCAGGACCCAGTCAAATAGTTGATGCCATTCCTACAAACACACACAGGACCCGGTCAAATAGTCATGCCGTTCCTACAAACATAACCAGGACCCGGTCAAATAGTTCATGCCATTGCTACAAACACAACCAGGACCCGGTCAAATAGTTCATGCCATTCTCACAAACACAACCAAGTCAAGGTCAAATAGTTGATGGCATTCCTACAAACACAACCAGGACCCGGTCAAATAGTTGATACCATTCTCACAAACACAACCAAGACACAGTCAAATAGTTGATGCCATTCCTACAAACACACACAGGATCCGGTCAAATAGTTCATGCCGTTCCTACAAACATAACCAGGATCCGGTCAAATAGTTGATGACATTCCTACAAACATGAGGACCAGGTCAAATAGTTGATGTCATTGCTACAAACACAAACAGGACCCGGTCAAATAGTTGATGCCATTCTCACAAACACAACCAGGACCCTGTCAAATAGTTGATGTAATTCCTACAAAAACAATCAGGACCCGGTCAAATAGTCAATGTCATTCCTACTAACACAACCAGGACCCTGTCAAATAGTTGATGCCATTCCTACAAACACAGCCAGGACCCGGTCAAATAGTTGATGTCATTCCTACAAACACAAGCAGGACCCGGTCAAATAGTTGATGTCATTCCTACAAACACAAGCAGGACCCAGTCAAATAGTTGACGTTATTCCTACTAACACACACAGGACCCGGTCAAATAGTTCATGCCGTTCCTACAAACATAACCAGGACCCGGTCAAATAGTTCATGCCATTGCTACAAACACAACCAGGACCCGGTCAAATAGTTCATGCCATTCTCACAAACACAACCAAGTCACGGTCAAATAGTTGATGGCATTCCTACAAACACAACCAGGACCCGGTCAAATAGTTGATACCATTCTCACAAACACAACCAAGACACAGTCAAATAGTTGATGCCATTCCAACAAACACACACAGGATCCGGTCAAATAGTTCATACCGTTCCTACAAACATAACCAGGATCCGGTCAAATAGTTGATGACATTCCTACAAACATGAGGACCAGGTCAAATAGTTGATGCCATTGCTACAAACACAAACAGGACCCGGTCAAATAGTTGATGCCATTCTCACAAACACAACCAGGACCCTGTCAAATAGTTGATGTAATTCCTACAAAAACAATCAGGACCCGGTCAAATAGTCAATGTCATTCCTACTAACACAACCAGGACCCTGTCAAATAGTTGATGCCATTCCTACAAACACAGCCAGGACCCGGTCAAATAGTTGATGTAATTCTTACAAACACAAGCAGGACCCGGTCAAATAGTTGATGTCATTCCTACAAACACAAGCAGGACCCAGTCAAATAGTTGACGTTATTCCTACTAACACAAACAAAATGAAAGATTACTTTGAGTAAACCACATAGATATTAAAAGTATAAAAAAAACTATAAACTATAAACAATGATTTACATACCGGTAGCTTTGATAATATCCTTCGCAAGTTAAACTTAGAGATTTTTGTAACTGAATACAAACTTTAATTAAATGGTCCTGCTGATTCCCTGCAGTATGTTTTCAAATATAAGAAATTTATCATATTGTATGTGAACAGTTTTGTATATTCAACCCCAATTATTTGTTCACACTATTGGTGTACGACATCCCAAACCCCCACTTACTGTTCACACAGTTGGTGTATGACGCCCCAGTAGCTCTCTGGCACCCCGAACCATTCAGTCTCCTGGCCCAATGTTAATGTTCACTGTGGCGTAATTCAAGTTCACCTGGTGGCGTATTGAGGAAACATAATAACAAAATCTTGCTGATTTCTCAAATAACAAGGTTTCAAGCACTAAAAAAGGACTGCTCAAAGCCCTTTACACTTTACTTCCTGACAGATCTGTTCGATCGAAAACCATCTCGACTTCTCTAGGAAGCATCCAGCCACACTGCAATTAAATTAAATATCCACCACTGTTTAGAGCAAGGTACTCATTCATACAGCTGAGTGAACTGGAGCAATGTAGAGTGAACGAAATTGCCCAAGGTTCGACATTGCTGCACAGGAATCGAACCCGGGTTCTATCGGTCAAGAGTCTGAAGCTCTAGCCACTGCACCACGGCGCTCCACCCAAGTCCCACAAGCACTAGTCTTTCGTTTCTGTCAGATGTGCATAATATTGACACACACATTTAACAAGGATTATGTATTTCATATTTTGTTTTACTCGGTGGTTATACCCCAGTATTGGAAGGTAAATCATTCAGACTGTATTAATTTATGCAAGTACTCAGTGGACACCTCTCCTTAATGACAGATGTCTACACTGGACACACATGAAAATCTGGAACTAATTCATTCACAGCGTAAATCTTGGGCAGTCCGTTGCCTTTGCTTTGATTCTTGCATGTTGCACATCTGAGTTGAGGCCTGCGATGATACAGGTGCTATAGAAGTTTGTTATTATTATGATTATGATTATTATTCTTTCTTCATGTTAAAATAAAGCAGTCCAACAAATTATAAAGGAAACAAATTGCCAAAACAGGTCATGCCCCCCTAAACATACCCCTGCACCTGGGAGGAATGGGGCTTTCAGTATGAAGATAATTACAAGGGAACTAACAATAATAAAATAAATGTCGATAGTGCCAATATCCCCCTGAAGGAATTTGAGCTCAGAGGCACGACATACAAGAATCATTAAACAAAATCATTAACAGGGACAAGCAAGTGTCGTCATTAGAGCAAGGGACTGCCGAAGAATAGGGTGGAAATGCGATTTCAAATAAATAATTCTTTAGTTTTTTTTAAATGAAAGGTTACTATAGTTTCAGCTGATTTTAAAGTAATACGGGGTTGATTCTAGATTTTGGTGCAGCTACTGAAGAATGTTTGCCAGTGTTAGTTTGGTTTTTGGAACAAAATGTTGTGAAACAACGAGTCCTACCAGGAGTGCGGGACCCAGGCACCTTCATGTAGAGCTGCACCATGTTCATTCCAAGGATCTTGTGGCCAATGTGACTCAGCATGTTACTGGCAGCTACAACCTGTAACGGTTATAGTGGCGCATGTTACTGGTGGCTACAACCTGTAACGGTTACATTGGCACATGTTACTGGTGGCTACAACCTGTAACGGTTACAGTGGCACATGTTACTGGCGGCTACAACCTGTAACGGTTACAGTTGCACATGATACTGGTGGCTACAACCTGTAACTGTTACAGTGACACATGTTACTAGTGGCTACAACCTGTAACGGCTACAGTGGTACATGTTACTAGTGGCTACAACGGTTACAATGGCACATGTTACTGGCTGCTACAACCTATAATTGTTACATTAGCACAGGTAACTGGATGCTACAACCTGTAACGGTTACAGTGGCACAGGATACTGGATGCTACAACCTGTAACGGTTACACTGGCACAGGTTACTGGCTGCTACAACCTGTAACGGTTACAGTGGGCCAGGTTACTGGATGCTACAACCCGTAACGGCTACAGTGGCACAGGTTACTGGCTGCTACAACCTGTGACGGTTACAGTGGCACATGTTACTGGCACATATTATCACTTCCACTTGTATGATCCTTTCAATTATCCACCAACTTTGCCCTGTATGACAGAAATGAATACTAATGGTAAAAATGACATACCCAATAATTTAAACCTATCAGAAACTGAATATGTGAAACTTAATCAAATTATGTGGGAGAACTCAAAACAGTCATTTGCAGATGTACTAAGAACATTCATTTACTTAAGTACTGAGAGAACAGTCTCCTACTGAGAAAGCATTCACTTAATGAAGTACTGAGAGAACAGCCACTTTTAGAAGATAACAAAGATAACTGTCATTTACGGAAGTACTGAGAGAAGTCACTTACTGAAATAACGAGAGAACAGTTACTGATGTACCAAGAGAACATTCACTTACTGAAGTATAGAGAGAACAGTCACTTACTGAAGTACTGAGAGAACAGTCACTTATTGAAGTACCGAGAGAACAGTCACTAAAGTACCAAGAGAATATTCACTTACTGAAGTATAGAGAGAACAGTCACTTACTGTAGTATCGAGAGAACAGACACTGAAGTACCAAGAGTATATTCACTTACTGAAGTACTGAGAGAACAGTCACTGAAATACCAAGAGAACATTTACTTACTAAAGTACTGAGAGAACAGCCACTTGTGGAAGTACCAAGGTAACAGTCATTTACAGAAGTACTGAGAGAACAGACACTTACGGAAGTATCAAGAGAACAGTCACTTACTAAAATACTTAGAGAACATGTGTGCGTTGAGCGTGGCACTCATCAGGATAAGTTTGAGGTCTGGCCGTCAACTCCTTCAAGATTATCATGAGGAAGTCCGACTGCAAGTCTCACTCGTGGATCTCATCGAGGATCACACGTGACGTCCTCGACAGCCACCTGGTGACAGCCAACCAAACTAATGTGTACTTCCTTGAATGGACTGATGATCTGTTTCTTAGTTGTGAATGTTAGACCTGATTACCTTACAAGGAACTTTGATTCTATTGTGCACATTTCAACCGCATCCAGCGGTCTTCTTCAGCAAAATGAAGTTACAGGTCACATGACAGTTGTCATGTGACACAAGCTGGAGAAGGTCTGGTGTACTTATTTGTCATCATTATGGAGCATGATATCTACTATATATTGTACTAAATATAGTTAACTTGATTGTTTTTGTCTTCCACAAGTTCCTCTATTCATGCACTGATACAACCATCTGTTACACCTACATTTACAATTATCATACCTAGAGCTATATATGAAGCAATCACATTTCAAATACTTTATTGTTACTTTCCCAGTTTTAATTGCAACTTAAGCAAGATATAGATGGCAAACAGAAGCCTTTGACATAGCGAGAGTACAGTTCTTAACAATAATATGTTTCTCAGATGGGAAGCTAACTGGCTGGAGGTACTAGTTAAATGCTATATATTTTTCTCACATATTTTTTAATGAAACAATATCTTTTGCTTGGACTGACAAAGATGAAATAACACTTGGACGTGTGCAATACAATACTGCCCATGTGACATCTTTCAACTAAAAGCAAACTGGTCAGCAGAGTCCTATAATTGTTCACATTTTATTCTGGCTACAATATTCAATGATTCATTGTTATCTCCATCACTCTGGGATGACCAGGGCCCGCTTCATTAAGATTCTAAAGAGCTCATCAGGCCAATTTTGTTCTTTAAAATCAATTGCACTCCTCAACAGTAATGGGGATTCTATCAACACGAGCACGAGCAAGCAGGACACTGTCACTGGTGGTGTGTCATGGAAATAGTGTCCTCTGTCATATAACAGTGGCTGTTTTTTTTAATAAAGGATTTTCCTAAAGAGCTCATTAACTTAAAGAAATGATCCCTGGGCTTCACTAGAAACCAAATGATGACTCACGAGTCACTTTGTAGTCACTTCAGCATGATGCCAGTCGTACAGTACAGGATAGAGCCATGTTGTCATGGCTGCTGTCTTCAACAAAAAGACACATCAACCCATTAACTGGTAAATTACATAAAGGGCTACAAACTGTGTATGAAGGGCTCATGATACAGTTATAGTACAGTCGGAAGGTATGCCCCCCCATGCACCCAGTGGATTTCTAAATGAAACTTACTTTTTTGCAACCCTGAAGGTGTCTAGTAAACAGATTTGGATGTTCACATTTCGAAATAATGTCCGAAGGGGTCCGTTTGGTGGCCATCTTGGATTTTTTCACGTGCGACTGGTAAAATCAAGGATACCCATAACTTTTGACATCGTACAAAGACAAATGAACCCACTTTTTCGTATAACTTTGGCATGAGGAATCGCTAGAGATGGTTATTTTGACGATTCAAACATATTTATTTCTTCAAAATCCACATAATACCATATTTTCATGCTTGAAATCGAGTCAACTACTAAGTTAAGGATAGGTGATTGCACATAAGCACTGACTCAACATTATATGCCACTACTAGACAGAAAATGGGCTAATTATGAGTCCAAGAAGAAAGGAAACTACACGAAATCTACCCACTACGATCAGTGTCTACGTCTACTCAAGAATTATCTACCCGACACTACACCACTACACACTAATCATCATCATCACCAAGAAGCAGCTCATCATAGTCAATCTGCTCATCATCTTCCTCTTCTCCCTCCTCCTCCTCCTCATCAGCTTTCTCTAGCAAGTCAATGAGTCGGGGAGGCAAGATGGGTCCACACTGGCTCCAGTACACCCTCCTCAGTCTTCAACCATCCCTGTCCATCATCGTAGGGCTTGGGTCACCAGAAGCGAGGCTGGTTGGCCAGCTTGTACTTGGCTAGTCGGTAGTTGACCCGGCCAACATGAAGAATTAGCAGGGTGGGAGGAGAGCCAGGTCAACCTCTCCCACCATCTGTATGAGCATCTTCCATCGCACAGCATCCACTGATGTCTCGCGAGCCTGACCATACATGAGGCAGGTGAAGGCCTCCAGTTCTGCCATCACTTCTGGCTTCACTGTCCAGTCATCAACAAGTTTCTTGAAAAACGTTGTTATACTTAGGGTTCTTCTGGAGCTTTTCCAGGGGCGCCACATTGCCTTTGCCCTTGCAGGCGCTGGCGCAGTCCTCGCCTGAGAACACGTAGAACCCGACCAGCTTGCTCCAGTGACTTGGCCAGCTACGTCAAGTTGACTAGATCCGGTGGTGCTTGCCCATGCCAGTGTCGAGATAAATGGTGAGGCTGATGGAGTGCGAGTGGTGGAGCAGGATGAAGAATATGTCACTATCAGGAATTCTCACTACAGCCGACTTGTACCCTTGCTTGGTGGCATATTGGAGGTAGAGAACGACCTGGGTGTCCGTCTCCTCCTGGTCTGAGGACAACTCATCGATCTCGCGCGGAGTCATTTCACCATTGGATGAGTCCAGCTGATGTGCCTTCCCCTCCACGATGGCATCCGCTGCACCGCACTTCTCGAGTCGCGAGGCCACCGCCTTGTTGCTCCAGACCCGGACCAGCCGGTGGCAGAGCTGTCGCTTGTTTTCTTCATTGGCCAGGAACAGCATAAAGTCGGCGGGCTTCCTGGTGGCCGGGCCATTGATGATGTACTTCTGTGAGAAGCCATGGCGCAATCTCTCCTGTGCCTTGATAGAGTCTGCATGATAGCAGTCAGTGGAGAACACTAAGTTCTTTTTGGCAGCCATCTGATCCAGCACCTGGAGGCAAATGTCACCATTCGTCTGGGGCAGATTGGTGAGCATGTGTCAGAGAGCCATGCCATCCTGGATGTGGATCAAGTCTTGTGGGTAGGGCACCTCCTCGGGGGTGTCATTTAGCAAGAAGTGTAGCATGGAGGCCTTGTTCGGTTTGGCGAAGAATCCGTCAGGGGTGCCGAGGCGGGGAGGAACAGGGGTGAGGGAGTACCGCATCAGTTCATCAAGGTCGAGAGGCTCATCCAGGAGCTGCGACTTGATAAGAAGCATAAAGGCAGGTTGCTCTGCTCACGGTACTGAATGAGCTTTCCCTGTGTGGAGGTGAGCTTGACTGTCTTGATTGAGGCCTCCATCGTCTTCAGCTTCTGCTTCTTGATGGGTTCAAACTTCAAAGAAGGTCTCCTCTGATGACCCATTCTGGAAACGATCACTGATGAAGGCCTTCTTGGCTTCCTTACAAACTGTGTCAGTTTGAAGGACATTGATCTCGACCTCCGGGGAAACAGGAACACCAGATGCGACGTTGTAGAGCAGGTATTTGTCAGGGATGGCGAAGGGGTCGATGAAGTTCTGGGTAGCAGTGAGTGTTTGCTGCTCAGCTTCCTTGCTCTTCTTGATCTCAGCAGCCTCACGCTCGCGATGCTTCCCTGCCTTTGGACACTCGGGGTCATTGCTGAGTCCACACATATCGAGCATCCTCTCAAAATATTGGGCATGAGCGGATGTGGTGCGGCACCAACGCTGATAAGCAGCGGACATTGAGAACAGCCATACTAGACCTCCTGCCGACTTGGCGAACTTCATGAATGTCCCCTCCATGGTTTTGTCGATTGTGCTGAGTGCACCGGAAATGAATGACCGTGCCACTGCAATGACGCCCTTCTCAAGAAGCTCCTTCGCGCCAGGGTGTGACAGGTCGATGTTGGTGAGGAGCACCTCCAGCCAGGCCAAGTACCTGGAGTAGTTCGGGCCATCAAATGCAAAGAATATGTTAGCCATCTCCCCATTGCACTTGTGGTAGAGCTTGAGGTTGTTGGTCTTCACAGAATAAATGAGGCGGGTGTGTTCAATGAAACCGAACCAGAAGGTAGGGGTCTTGTCCAGGTGACCGGCACGCACCTTGTCCTCAAACTCCACGTACTTGTTGACGATGATGAGAGTTGAGGAGTCCTGGAGAGGTTCTCTCGGCTGCAGTACTTGACCAGGTTGAGGAGGGCCACTTGGTTGTCTACATGGACGTTTTCCTCCTGTTCAAACTCCATCAGTAGCCGCTCCATCGCCTCACAGACAGTCTTCTGACAGAAAACGTCTTAGCATAAGCCTTCCCACTGAGGACACTGTTCAGATAGACGCTTGTGACGAGGCCAGCCTTGAAGATAATCTCAGCGTAGCCTGAGCCCCTGAACTTGTGCCCAATCACCATACACATGTAATTCATCACAATGTAGAACTGCCATGGGGTGACTACATGCGACTTGTACTTCTCTGGAAATTTCCATCTGAGGGGAAGGGCCTTCATGCAACCACCGAGGTCGAACGTGTTAAGGACGTACTTCTGTCCGACCTCGGAGGTAGCTTCTGCAGATTGTCTGAGTTGGGCCAACCAGCCTTGCTTCTGGCGACCCAAGCCCTACGATGATGGACAGGGATGGGTGAAGACTGAAGAGGGTGTACTGGAGCCAGTGTGGTCGTGTGCACCCATCTTGCCTCCCCCACTCATTGACTTGCTTGAGAAAGCTGTTGAGGAGGAGGAGGGAGAAGATGAATATGATCAGCAGATTGACTATGATGAGCTGCTTCTTGGCGAAGATGATGATTAGTGTGTAGTGTCGAGGGTAAGTTTCGGGTAGATAGTTCTTGAGTAGACATAAATACTGATCGTAGTGGATATATTTTGTGTAGTTTCCTTTCTTCTTGGACTCATAATTAGCCCATTTTCTACATGAAAATATGGTATTATGTGCATTTTGAAGCAATAAATAGATTTGAATCGTCAAAATAACCATCTCAAGCGATTCCTCATGCCACAGTTATACGAAAAAGTGGGTTCATTTGTCTTAGTACGATGAATGGTTCAAAAGTTATGGGTATCCTTAATTTTACCAGTCGCGCGTGACAAAATCCAAGATGGCCACCAAACGGACCCCTTTGGACATTATTTCGAAATGTGAACATCCAAATATGTTTACTAGACACCTTCAAGGTTGCAAAAAAGTAAGTTTCATTTAGAAATCCACTGGGTGCATAGGGGGCATACCTTCTGACTGTACTAATTGTAATTGCCTTAATTGTTCAATTACAATTTAATTACTTTCCCATCGTTTCTCCAATTGTGGGTGAAACTCCCAGAACTGTTTTTATTTCATTATGAAAACCAAGGCTGTTTCCCCCTGAAATTACCTTCCCTCTCATACTCCCCATTTTTGGGGGTGTTATAGTCAGACAGTGACTCTTTCTGGTGAACATGGGCAGATAACAGCTGTCTGCCTGTCCTGCCACAGTCCTTGCACAGTCATGTTTAGCAGTGTCTTTCCAAACAATCAGTCCCCCTTGGACAGGCACAGTGCCAACTAGTCTTCATTTGCCTTATTGACTTGGCACATTGGAAGCACTGATAGAGAGATAAAACATGGCTTTTCTTCCATTGGGGAGGGCATATAGATCTGACCCATTGAAGCACTAGCTCTAGCAGTAGCAGGCTTCAGCAATTGACAGGTGTCAAGTAGGAGGCCAAGAACAAAAGATAGGCCTGTGGTCCAGTGCTACACAGGCTAGGTGTACTTATCTTAATTTAGTTATATAAGGCTGTGCACTAACACTATCCTTTCACTGTGGAATTATTTTCTAGTAAGCTTGAGGGTAGCAAGGTGCTGAGAAGCCAATTGTGTGGTAATGATATAAATGTGGGATGATCTTAGATATATATATAATTAGTTATGTTTATATTATTTTAAGCGAAAAAAAAATCCATTTCTAAGTTAAATATGACCGAGTTACTGAATAAGTTGCCAACCAATTGTAAGAATGTGTCTGAGCAAATGTGTCAACTAGTGACACACGTTTGTGAAAGAAATGGTGCTAAGCAACACACAGAGTAGTGGAAGCATGCAGAGTA
>OZ023211.1:27210079-27225079 GCA_963995525.1 Escarpia spicata
CATTCTCCCTCTCGTTCTCTCCCCTCTCTCTCTCTCTCTCTCTCTCTGTGTCTTTTTTATTTTAACAAGTCATCACACTTATGATAGTGGCATTCTACGCCAAACGTCACAGGAATACACTGGCGTTTCTTTCGCCCGACCAGGCCAGGCCAGTCGGTGTTGACTGATTCGGGTCGGGTCGGTGTTAGTCAGCTAGTTCGTCAGCACATTCGGTTGTATTCGGGGGTTGAAGGTGTCAGTCTGACGTAATAGGAAGATTTCAAATTTAGGTGATTGTCACGTCACGGTGGTGTCTGTCGGTGTTGAGTATACACTGCAGTGGGTGAATCTGGTCTGTTACACCTAAGTGTATATTGAACCTTGGTTTCTTTCAAAGCATCAATAATTGACCTTTGACTTATAATGAACTAGAAGCACCTACATTGGACTACTTGATCCAATATTAGGACCGTTGTAGTCCAATATATGTAACATTTTACTCAAATTGGACCTATCAAGAACAACACTTTTTTGTATTTTTGTAAAAAAATAACAAATACATTTCGTGCCCATACAGAGAGCTTGTAGTAACTCGTGGACTGACCTTTAATAGTCCTCGGTATCACGTGCAGGAATGGGGAAAGATGACTCGGACGTTATGGGGTTTAATATTGGTACACATCCCCTAATAATAATAATAATAACAACAACAATAATAAAATAATAACGTGACAAGCCGCTGATGGCGCCTACTCCATTACTAGAGCAAGTGGTTTAGCTGCAGCTAATGCAGCTAATGCAGCTATTGTAGCTAATGCAGCTAATGCAGCGCCCCTACGAATTATCATAGATTGAACGCATCGGCTCTGTGAGTCCAAGACAAAGGTTAACAAATGTTTACGTGTGGGATATTTTACTTCCTTTTTATAAACCAGGGCGACCAACGTTCGAAAAACACAGATACAGTGGGTATATCGACATTGCCAACGGTTCCAAAAGGCATGAAGTGGATTCCAACGCTGATGCTTTCGGGAACATGAATATAAACATGCTTGACATATAGGTCTGCTCAGGGTTGGCAAAGGAAACCTTCGCTGTCCATCTCCCTTTTTTGTGAGTTGCAGATCAGATTCAAAGAGAGAGCTGTAAACCGTCGCAGATAGTCATACAAAAATTCCAATTGCTACCACCGACTGCAACAAAATGCACATGATTTTTTAACACAGTGATTCATTTGACTGCAGTGGAGTTTTTTGTACTTCTTTTGGTGTTTGTTTTGATATATTAGGTATAAAGCAGCGGAGCGGAACGACCGATCGAGAAAATGCCACACGGCAACAAAACGTCGTCATCAAGACGTCATCAACACAGTGATTCATACGTATTTTTAAAAAAAAGGTGATTTATACTTCTTTACAGAGTTTGCTTTGGTGTAGTACGCGTGAACCAGTCGGTCGGAACGACCTGTCGCACAAGTGCGAGGCGGCGGCAGCACGAAACAGCCGTATTGATGAAAATGTATGCAGAAAACGCAAGATTTGAGAGGCGACATTCACAACTTCCAAAGAAACGTATGTCAGCTGGTCCGTCTGGCTGTTTGCCAATAGATTTTCACGATCAATTAAACTGTTCTGTTTAGTTTTTGACGATAAAATTCTCACATTTGGCACACACTCTTTGATAGTTCATAGTGGTTAAGCTGGAAAAAGTTTAGTTTCTACCTACCAGCTTTACATGTTGTATTTATTACTGCAACTGGTTCTGATATATCAGAATTCGATTAATTTGTATATTTATTGATTTATTTTTCACTAACCATAACATTATTAATATGACTATGTGAAGTACGGTATTATTGTTTTTTTATTTTTTTATATGTGTAGGCATTTGAAATGTGTGCTATACACACACATTCATATGAAAATGTATGTACTGTGATTAACAAAACTATTTATCTAGGCGGTACGTTAACTACAAGTTTGTTTTAAACTTCTCGTGTATTCCTATCAAACCACGTGATATACATACCTGTATATGTCACAACATTGTCAGGCGATTGCAGACTATAGTATTTGTTTGAATGTTTGTTTATTTGAATAAAACATATTGAATTGAATATTCATTCTGTATAAAAGTGACGTCTTGCGCAGTGATGTAAGGCTACTGCAACAACCGATTGAACGAACTGGTGTTACTGTCGACGAAAATGAGTGTCTAGCAGAATAGGGTCTTTCGGAACGATCACGTTGTTTGATAATTTATCGCTATATACATTATATTGTTCTTCTAGTTCCGCGGCGCACAACGGATTTGGTATGTCATATCTGCGTGCCGAGAAACACTGGTTTAATGCATTAACACACACACACCCTAGGTATATTCGAATAATATCTACAATTCAGTGTTGATTACCAATATTGAATATTAGTAGTATACAAACAAGGCAGAGTCTCGCCCCGCCCCTTTTTGACCTACTTTAGGCCTAACTCTATGCATAAAAAACGTCCTTATCTTTTTCGGGAACCTACTTATAAAAAAAGATCAAAGGGTTTTTGTGACGCTAAACGTTTTCGGGAACCTACTTACAAAAAACGTGATTGATGACCTGTCACTTTTGATTGATTACCCTGCCCTTGAGGTGCCACCTAGCGGTGATCCCAGTGATTCATTTAGCCCTAGCGATCAACGTCGGACCTAGCGTGTGCTTACGTAAGCATTTATATAGCATTAGCGTGTGCTTACGTAAGCATTTATATAGCGCTAACGTAAGCATTTATATAGCATTAGCGTGTGCTTACGTAAGCATTTATATAGCCACTGCGGTTATAGCTAAAAACCACTGTGGTTATAACTGCGCTAAACCCACTGTGTATGAGAATACCCCGCTGTACCCTATGCAGCGCGCTGAGCGATTGCAGCAGAGGTGGCCTATGACCCGGCGGCCTAGTTGCGGGCGGTTAAATTTAGCTCTACGGCTTTGCTGGCGCTGTGCGTTTAACGGCGTGAATTTAGCCGTATAGCTGGCGCTGTGCGTTGAACAAAATGAAACCAATTGCATTCAGCGGTGAAACGTTTAAAATGTAGTGGTGTACTCAGCGGCCTGGTAAGGCAGGATGTTTGTGTGCGGTGGATATAGACGAATGGGAAGCAACGGTGTAAGTAATAGATTATTTTATTAGTATATTAAAAGGCACTAGAATGTTCTAGAAATCACGGAGTGCCGCCCGGGGGCTTTGCGTCCAGGCCCTTGTAATAATGGCGCGTGAACCGTCAGTGTCCCGTGGCGCACTTCCAAGATGCGGGAGATGCGTCCCGCGGGAATTGGCGGCATCAAACTGCCGTTCTAACACGCTAGCACGGCAATCAACGGCGCGTGAAAGCCGCGTCGTTCATACATTTCGTCTCGTGGTACCGGCGTTTACCACGACCCGGCTGGTGGAGCGGCCGGCCTCGGTGGCTGGCTGCGTGGTGTCGGGGGGACGATGCATATTGGTTTGCGGGTAAGAGTTCCGCGTGTAGGCAGTTGGATTCTGTAAAACTTGAATAACGCCTGTGAATAATGAGGAGGCTCCCAAATTAATGAGAACTAATTCACAACATGAATAATGAGGTTCTTATTAATTAAAATTAATTTTACTCATGTAAAAGCCAACTTACCGCTCTATTGCTAAAGAACTAAAAATAAATAATAAAGAATAGGACTCATGTAAAAGCCAACTTACCGCTCTATTGCTAAATGCCTGTGAATAATGAGGAGGCTCCCAAATTAATGAGAACTAATTCACAACATGAATAATGAGGTTCTTATTAATTAAAAGTAATTAATAAAGAATAGGACTCATGTAAAAGCCAACGTACCGCTCTATTGCTAACAATAATTAATAGGACTCATGTAAAAGCCAACTTACCGCTCTATTGCTAAATAATAAAAACTAAATAAAATGAATAATAATAATAACTCACCGATGCTTTTTCGTAGAAGACGTTGTGCCCGACGCCATACTTGTATGAAAATGAGCAACGACCGCTGATTTTTTCCTAAAGCAAAACTAGTCAGTTATGCGATAAGAGCGCATGCGCGAAGGCGACGCAAAAACACTGAATGTGAAGAGAGAAAGATGCCAATAAACGAAAAGCTAAAAGCATGAAATTAAGCATTGTATATGATTAGTTAGGACTCGGGAAACGTGTGGTGCAGTAATATTAGAGAAAATCGATGTAAAAGTCACATTTCACAACGAACGCACTAACATGACCGTTGATTTTTTTTCCTAAAGCAAATACCTCGGAGCCGAGTGGCGACGCAAAACACTGATAAGCTTATCGCGATAGGAATGTGAAGAGAGAACAATGCCGTTTCAAAAACACTAAACGAAACGCTAAAAGCATGAAATTAAGCGTTGTATAGGATTAGTCGGTCGTAGGGAATTATGTGGTGCATTTATATTATAGAAATTCGATGTAAATACACATTTGACAACGAACGTACTAACATGACCGCTGATTTTTTTCCTAAAGCAAATACCTCGGAGACTAGTCAGTTGTGCGTTAGTGCGCATGCGCGAAATGTTGTAATAGAACTGTAGATTAGCGCGTTATATGTTAAGTGCGCTTGCGCCATATGTTGTGCATATATAAAACGGTTGAAAAAAATGTATGTTGTATAACGCAACATATTTATTACAGCAGCAGCAGACGTCATCCAGCCGCAAGAATGGCCGACAGTACTGAGATGACACCGAAAAAGCTTAAGGCAATACGCAAGCAGGCGTCAAAGGCGACCGGAGGCCAGCAGCCGACAGCAGCGACAGCAGCCGGAGCAGTGGGGACAACGCCTGCTGCTAAGAGGCCCGTGGTGGTTATTGCGCCGTCGATCGGCCGTAAGCGCGGGGCCGACGAAGCGGCTTTGGAGCAGCCGGCGCGGAGCGCGTCGCTTGAAAGAGAGTGCAGCGCCGAATCGTCGACACGCGCTACATTGGTGAGTGTGAGGGAGCTGGCGTGCGACGAGAATGGCGTGTATAAAATTAAGACGTCCGTCCTTATTGAGGCTGTGTCATACAAAGACAAGTTCACTTATAGAGGATGTTCTCGGTGCCGGCGCAAGCTGTATCAGAAAGTCAAAGATGGTGTTATGATATGTCGAACGCACGGTGAGCAGGGTGTGGGAAAGAATTTCTTTGCGATGCGTGTGAAGGTGCGAGAAGGTGAGGACGACGAAGATGAGCTTTGGCTTACGCTGTTCGACACGCAAATGGCTAATCTCGTTGAGTACCGGGCCGATTACTTGGAGGAATTAAGTGACGAGGCCCTTCGTGATACTGTGCTGGAGATAGCCGGCACGAAAGTGGAGCTCAGTGTGCGTAAGACGACTTGGCAAGGAGAGGCGTCTTATACGGTGCGCACACTGAAGAGATACGACGACGACGTCGATGATGACTAATGTGTTTCTTGTGTTGTTTGTGTAGGAGTCCCCGCTGCTGGTAGCGTTGGTGACGCGTAAACCGACAAGTGACGAGGCTGCGCGCCTACTAGCCGAGATAGCCGAAAATTACATAATGGCATGGTGCTCACATTACGAAGCGAACTTATTTAAAGCATGACATATTTTTTTCTGTAGGATGTGCATCGCGTACTGCTGGACATGTTAGCGAACAACGAAAGGATGCGTGCAAGGTATGCGGAGGTTGCCGCGTTCGTACAAACACTGCTGGACCGGGGAGTGGCGGATAGTGAGATGAAAGATGCTGTGCTGCTGGCCCGGGTTGATAAGGCGGACTAATCATAATAATGTGTGTTTGTAGAGGGCAGAACGTGAACACGCCGCTGAGGTTGCCGCGTTCGAGAGAATACTACTGAACTACGACAATGCGGTGCGTGCAAAGTTGTACCACGAGGCGTTCGTACAAACACCGATGGACCGGGATAGTGAGAATGCTGCTGCGGACTAATTATAATGTATGTTTGTAGGCGGCACGCACCACGCGTAGACGCTTTGCTGACGTAAAGACTAGGACATGCTTTGTGCTGTAGGGGTCCGTGCGTGTCAATAACGAGTTGGACGTTATCATCGAGGCCCTTGGTGTGCGAACCCCACCGCCGGCTTACGAAAGTCTGTACCAGTTGGCGCCAACGTGTTGGTCCCCAACACGGCCGGAAGTGTTACAACGACAAGTCGTCGCGACGGGCCGGGGCCCGTTGGCCTGTCGCTATAAGCGGCACGCAACGTCCCTCTTCGCCGAACACCTCGGGGAGATGATACTGGAGAGGGCGCGCGATCGATGCGGCGCATGCGAACCCAATGAAGGCTGCCCGTACGTGCATATGGTCGGCTATCGTGCGGGTCGGCCGACTCGTGTGTACACACAGCGCTACGACAACGTGTCCTACCTCGTCACGCATCACTTCAACGCCGTGTTGGCGACGTATCTACTTCGTTATCGCTGAAACCGACCTTCACGCGTCTCGTGTAGCTACTGCACGCTAAGGCGACCGGACAGCAGCAACCGGGGCGTGCTGGGGAAATGTATCTGGTCCAGTTCGTGTCGGACTGGCTACTAGGCACGGACTGGCGCGACTTCGTCAACCGCGCTCTACTGGAATCGGCCGTCCATGTGTACATTCAGTGCCGAAGTGGTCTCTAATCTGAATGAACATTACTGCTTATTTGCACTTGAACAATACTGCTGATTTGCTTTGTTGTTTTAATAAATTCGCTTTACGTTGTACGATACGCTTAATAAAACGTTGAAAATATACGTTCCGTTTCCGAGTTACTTAACAAAACACACAACACTAGGTGTTCGAAAGCACCCACCACCCCCACCACGTTACTTAACACACCACTGTTAATAAAAACGTGTACGTTCCGAGTTACTTAACAAAACATAACACTAGGTGTTCGAAAGCACCCACCACCACCCCCACCACGCACACCACTGCGCGTGTCCGTACCACCACCACAGCACCCCTGTTATAAATAGGGGTGCTCGAAAAAGTAGCAACACAAAAAGTATGCCGCCTCCTACTAGGTGGCAATGTCCGAAATGTCGACGTTAGAGCGACACGCAAAGAGTTCGAAACGATGCGGCGATAACGCGCTATGCGTAAAGCGACGATAGTGTACGAAATACGGCGCAACGTACAGTACGCGCGCCGCTATGCTACGACACCTGAGGGAGCGGTGCGGCCGTCGTCAGGTGTCACCACCTCCTGATGTTCCACCTTCCAATCCACCAGCCGACAACGACGCTCTACAGCGCGTCGTGGACGAGCATCGACGTAGCATCGAGACGTCGGTAGCGCGCGATACCGTGCAGTCCCGCTACAACTATCGCATGACCGCCTGTACGAGTACGCGGGTGCTCGAACCGCGTCTGAGGGTAATGTTTCGCGAACAAAAGAATGCGTTTAAAATTAACGTGAGCTATTTTTTCGTGTTACGCCTCAAGGTGTCGGGTCGGTACCGCTATTTTCACTCGTCCTGTAACTGCTGCGGTCGCCTCCTCGAAACGCCCGCCCTCGTTACGGATAGCCGTTCTTTCGAACGCTTCCTCGACGTCGTGCGCACGACCGACGTACTACAGTACGTCATCGCGCAGCGCCCCGACTCGGGGTGGGTGGTCGAGCTCGTAAGGAACGCCACCTACTTCGTGAACGCCATCCTAAACCATCCTATCGGGTGCGTTGGCGCCGCGCTCCCCGCCAACGTGCGCAACAACAAGCACGTCGTAACGTTGACGAACGATCGTCGAGGCACGCCCTACGACGATCATCTATGCCTCTTCCGGTGCATCGGCCTCCACCTGCAAGGCGGTCGACAACGCGGAACGGCCCCAAAATAAAATTGACCCGATTAACGCGAGTCGCTAAACAACTGCACGCGCGCTATTGCCGCGTCACGGCCTCGACGACGCCGAACGGCGTGCGCCTGAACGAACTGGAACGCGTGGAGACGGTTTTCGGCATCAACGTCGCCGTCTATCGACTGACGGCGGTTGGCGCCGCCGAACTAGTCCGTCGATCGCTCGAAACGCACCCCACGACCCTGAAGGTCAACGTGTACGAGACGCACTTCTCGTACATAATCGACCTGCGCGCGTACGCGAAAACGTACAAGTGCTCGAAATGCGGTAACTCCCTCTGGTGGTACCCGTCGGAGTTACGACGTCACGAAGCGACGTGCGAAGTTGGCGTTCGTCACGTATTTCCCGGTGGCGTCTACCGACCGACGCCGTCCGTATTTCAGCGGCTCGACGACGAAGGCATCGACGTCGGCGACGACGACGACCTGCGCTACTATCCGTACCGCGCGACATTCGATTTTGAATGCTATTTTGCCGCCAACGAGCTGCCGCCGGATACCAACAAATGCCTGTGGCTAGCGCGACACGAACTGCTCAGCGTGAGCGTCGCGTCGAACGTGCCCGGACACGAAGCGCCGCCTCATCGATGACCTGGAAGCCGTGAGCGCGGCGGCGTGCGCGGCTCTGCGCCCCCGCTATGACGCGGTTTTCGAGGCGCTCGACGCGCTCGACGAAGACTGGCGGCGACGGCGCGACGACGACAACGATGCGTCACCGTACGCCGCACTCGCCGACCGCCTGTGGACGCACCTTCGTCAAATGCCCGTACTGGGCTTCAACAGCGGTAAGTACGATTTGAATGTCGTCAAAAAGTACTTGACCCCCCTGCTCATAACCGACGACGCGCAGCACATATCGTCGCCGTTCACCATTAAATGACAGAACAATTACACGTGCCTGACGACGTCGACGTTGAAATTCCTCGATATAACTAATTACCTCGCGCCCGGTGTCAGCTACGAGCGCTATCTGAAAGCGTACGGCTGCGCGGCGACGAAGGGGTACTTTCCGTACGAGTATATCGACGCGTTGACGCGCCTGGACGAGACCGTCCTGCCGCCGCGCGAGACTTTCTACAGCCACCTGAAACGCGAGGGAATCTCCGCGGAGGCGTACGAAATGTGTGCGACGGCGTGGCATGACGAGCGCATGACGACGATGCGCGATTTTCTAATCTGGTATAATAACCGAGATGTGGCGCCGTTTCTCGAGGCCCTCGAGCGACAGTTCGCCTTCTATCGACGCCAGCGCATCGACATGTTCAAGGACGCCATCAGCGTACCGGGGTTGACGTTGTTGTACCTATTCAACGACCTACCGCTGTCAATCCATTTCTCGCTGTTCAACGAACCCAACAAAGACCTGCTCCGCCTACTGCAGTCGCAGATCGTCGGCAGCCCATCGATCATCTTCGCGCGTCATCACGAGGCGGGCGTGACGTCGATTCGAGGCACCATCCCGTGTCGTTCGATATTCGGTTATGACGCGAACGGCCTCTAACTATCGGCGATGATGCGGGAGATGCCGACGGGTTGGTACACGCGACGACGCGCGGAGAACGGCTTTCGAGCGGAACGCGTGCACCGCTACGGTCGTATGGCCGTGGAGTGGTTGACGTACGAGGCGGAACGAACCGACACTCGTATACGGCACCAGTTGAACGGACGCGAGAAGCGCGTCAGCAAATACCGAGTCGACGGTTGGTGCGCCGCCACGCGAACGGCGTATCAATTTCACGGCTGCTACTTTCACGGCTACCCAACGTGTCAGACGCACGTGACGACGAACGCCGTCAACGGTCGACCGATGACAACGCTCTACGCCGCGACGATCGCCTTGACGGCTTACCTGCGCCGCCACGTCGACGCCGTAGTCGAAATATGGGAGTGACAGTGGCGAGCCGTGCGACCCCCCGTGACGCCGACGCCGCCCGACGCGTCACGATGGCAAACGCGGTCCCCCCCCCTTACGCGCTCGACTATACTGGCGGGTGTACGCGACGGCTCTCTGTTCGGCCTCGTGCAGTGCGATATCGCCGTGCCGGAAGCGCTGCGCGCTAAGTTCGCCGAAATGCAGCCCATGTTCAAGAACGTCGATATCACGCGCGACGATCTCAGCCCGTTCATGCGCCGCTACGCGGAGTCGCACGACCTACTCACCCGACCTCAACGGACGCTCGTCGGTAGCTACTTCGGCACGGCGATCGTGCTCGCCACGCCCCTCCTACGCTGGTATCTGGAGCACGGGCTCGTCGTCGCGCGCATCTACTAGGTGATCGAGTACACGCCGATCGCGTGCTTTCGTCGCTTCGGCGACATGGTGTCGACGGCGCGACGCGAGGGCGACGTCGACCCCGACAAATCGATCATCGCCGATACCTTTAAACTACTCGGCAACAGTTCGTACGGGAAAACGATTACGCGCGTCGATCGGCACCGGGATATCAAGTACGCCACGCCGGTCGGCGCCTCGCAACTCGTCAACAACCGTCGCTTCCGGCAACTCGACGTCGTCGTCGACGACGAGATGTACGAGGTGGCGCTGAATAAGCGCACCGTTGTCTACGAACTGCTGATCCAAATCGGCTATTTCGTGTATCAGTACGCGAAATTGAGAATGCTCGAGTTCTATTACGATTTCGTCGACGCCTACATCCCCCGCCCGCTCTTCCAGTACTGCGCTATGGACACCGACTCGGCGAAAATCGCCCTTGCGGACCACGACATCGACGCGCTCGTACCGGAAGCGCGGCGCGAACACTACTTCCTGAATCGTGCGCTCTGGTTTCCGGCCGAATGTTGCGACGCGCACGTGGACGCACGTCGCCGGACTGACGTGGGAGGCGGGCGCCTGCTGCGCGCGCCGGCTTCTGTTCGATTGTCGAACGCCGGGTCTCTTCAAAGAAGAGTGGCGCGGCGACGGAATCTTGGCGCTGTGCAGCAAGACGTACTACTGCTTCGGCGGCGACAACGGCGCGAAGTACAGCACGAAGGGTCTCAGCAAGCGTCAGATCGATATCGACGAGAACACTTTCCTCGCCGTACTGCGCGACCGACGCAGCGACGTCCGCTGGAACCGCGGCTTCCAGGTGAAAGACTCGTCTGTGTTGACGTACGTTCAAGAGCGCGCGGCGTTGAGCTACTTCTACGCTAAACGCCACCTGCTCGACGACAGTGTCACCACGGCACCGATACTCGTCTAACTCGTATAACTCGTTTAACTCGTAAGGACTGGGGGATGGGGCGCGGCCTAGGGGTAGGGTTCTGTATGTATGTATGTATGTTAGGGTAATAAAACAAAATTGCGTACATTTGTTGTCATCGTTTTTTATTATTACTACTACTACTATACACGTAAAAGCGAAGCGTTAATGCAATGGCTTTAGCCAATCGAATACGAGACAGTCATTGGACACCCGATCGGTGCCGAATAGGGACTGGAACGTCGTCAACGGCATACCGCGACATCGGAGGAGTAGGTAGGCAACGCAATATTGTCCGCACACGTTAGAGACGACGCTCTACAACCGCTTGTCGTTGTACGTCCACGCGTCGCTGCAGTGACGGTGCAGGAACGCGCGGAAGTCGGCGTGCAGCGGCGGCAGAAAGTACGAATCGAAGTACTCGCCGCAGCCTCGCCGGTCGACGGGGGTGGTACGGACACGCGCAGTGGTGTGCGTGGTGGGGGTGGTGGTGGGTGCTTTCGAACACCTAGTGTTGTGTTTTGTTAAGTAACTCGGAACGTACACGTTTTTATTAACAGTGGTGTGTTAAGTAACGTGGTGGGGGTGGTGGGTGCTTTCGAACACGTAGTGTTGTGTGTTTTGTTAAGTAACTCGGAAACGGAACGTACATTTTCAACATTTTATTAAGCGTATCGTACAACGTAAAGCGAATTTATTAAAAACAACAAAGCAAATCAGCAGTAATGTTCAAGTGCAAATAAGCAGTAATGTTCATTCAGATTAGAGACCACTTCGGCACTGAATGTACACATGGACGGCCGATTCCAGTAGAGCGCGGTTGACGAAGTCGCGCCAGTCCGTGCCTAGTAGCCAGTCCGACACGAACTGGACCAGATACATTTCCCCAGCACGCCCCGGTTGCTGTTGTCCGGTCGCCTTAGCGTGCAGTAGCTGCACGAAACGCGTGAAGGTCGGTATCAGCGATCGATGTAGACACGTCTCCAACACGGCGTTGAAGTGATGCGTGACGAGGTCGGACACGTTGTCGTAGCGCTGTGTGTACACACGAGTCGGCCGACCCGCACGATAGCCGACCATATGCACGTACGGGCAGCCTTCATTGGGTTCGCATGCGCCGCATCGATCGCGCGCCCTCTCCAGTATCATCTCCCCGAGGTGTTCGGCGAAGAGGGACGTTGCGTGCCGCTCATAGCGACAGGCCAACAGGCCCCGGCCCGTCGCGACGATTTGTCGTTGTATCACTTCCGGCCGTGTTGGGGACCAACACGTTGGCGCCAACTGGTACAGACTTTCGTAAGCCGGCGGTGGGGTTCGCACACCAAGGGCCTCCTCGATGATAACGTCCAACTCGTTATTGACACGCACGGACCCCTACAGCACAAAGCATGTCCTAGTCTTTACGTCAGCAAAGCGTCTACGCGTGGTGCGTGCCGCCTACAAACATACATTATAATTAGTCCGCAGCAGCATTCTCACTATCCCGGTCCATCGGTGTTTGTACGAACGCCTCGTGGTACAACTTTGCACGCACCGCATTGTCGTAGTTCAGTAGTATTCTCTCGAACGCGGCAACCTCAGCGGCGTGTTCACGTTCTGCCCTCTACAAACACACATTATTATGATTAGTCCACCTTATCAACCCGGGCCAGCAGCACAGCATCTTTCATCTCACTATCCGCCACTCCCCGGTCCAGCAGTGTTTGTACGAACGCGGCAACCTCCGCATACCTTGCACGCATCCTTTCGTTGTTCGCTAACATGTCCAGCAGTACGCGATGCACATCCTACAGGAAAAAAAAATGTCATGCTTTAAATAAGTTCGCTTCGTAATGTGAGCACCATGCCATTGTGTAATTTTCGGCTATCTCGGCTAGTAGGCGCGCAGCCTCGTCACTTGTCGGTTTACGCGTCACCAACGCTACCAGCAGCGGGGACTCCTACACAAACAACACAAGAAACACATTAGTCATCATCGACGTCGTCGTCGTATCTCTTCAGTGTGCGCACCGTATAAGACGCCTCTCCTTGCCAAGTCGTCTTACGCACACTGAGCTCCACTTTCGTTGCGGCTAACTCCAGCACAGTATCACGAAGGGCCTCGTCACTTAATTCCTCCAAGTAATCGGCCCGGTACTCAACGAGATTAGCCATTTGCGTGTCGAACAGCGTAAGCCAAAGCTCATCTTCGTCGTCCTCACCATCTCGCACCATCACACGCATCGCAAAGAAATTCTTTCCCACACCCTGCTCACCGTGCGTTCGACATATCATAACACCATCTTTGACTTTCTGATACAGCTTGCGCCGGCACCGAGAACATCCTCTATAAGTGCACTTGTCTTTGTACGACACAGCCTCAATAAGGACGGGCGTCTTAATTTTATACACGCCATTCTCGGCGCACGCCAGCTCCCTCACACTCACCAATGTAGCGCGTGTCGACGATTCGGCGCTGCACTCTCTTTCAAGCGACGAGCTCCGCGCCGGCTGCTCCAAAGCCGCTTCGTCGGCCCCGCGCTTACGGCCGATCGACTGCGCAATAACCACCACGGGCCTCTTAGCAGCAGGCGTTGTCCCCGCTGCTTCGGCTGCTGCCGTTGCTGTCGGCTGCTGGCATCCGGTCGCCTTTGACGCCTGCTTGCGTATTGCCTTAAGCTTTATCGGTGTCATCTCAGTATTGTCGGCCATTCTTGCGGCTGGATGATGTAATAAGTCAGACCACTTGCGTTATACAACATAACAATTTTTCAACCGTTTTATATATGCACAACATATGGCGCATGCGCACTTAACATATAACGCGCTAATCTACAGTTCTATTACAACATTTCACGCATGCGCACTAACGCATAACTGACTAGTCTCCGAGGTATTTGCTTTAGGAAAAAAATCAACGGTCATGTTAGTACGTTCGTTGTCAAATGTGTATTTACATCGAATTTCTATAATAAAAATGCACCACATAATTCCCTACGACCGACTAATCCTATACAACGCTTAATTTCATGCTTTTAGCGTTTCGTTTAGTGTTTTTGAAACGGCATTGTTCTCTCTTCACATTCCTATCGCGATAAGCTTATCAGTGTTTTGCGTCGCCACTCGGCTCCGAGGTATTTGCTTTAGGAAAAAAATCAACGGTCATGTTAGTGCGTTCGTTGTCAAATGTGACTTTTACATCGATTTTCTCTAATATTACTGCACCACACGTTTCCCGAGTCCTAACTAATCATATACAACGCTTAATTTCATGCTTTTAGCTTTTCGTTTATTGGCATCTTTCTCTCTTCACATTCAGTGTTTTTTGCGTCGCCTTCGCGCATGCGCTCTTATCGCATAACTGACTAGTTTTGCTTTAGGAAAAAATCAGCGGTCGTTGCTCATTTTCATACAAGTATGGCGTCGTGCACAACGTCTTCTACGAAAAAGCAGCGGTGAGTTATTATTATTATTTATTTTATTTAGTTTTTATTATTTAGCAATAGAGCGGTAAGTTGGCTTTTACATGAGTCCTATTAATTATTTTTAGCAATAGAGCGGTACGTTGGCTTCTACATGAGTCCTATTCTTTATTAATTACTTTTAAATAATATGAACCTCATTATTCATGTTGTGAATTAGTTCTCATTAATTTGGGAGCCTCATCATTATTCACAGGCATTTAGCAATAGAGCGGTAAGTTGGCTTTTACATGAGTCCTATTCTTTATTATTTATTTTTAGTTCTTTAGCAATAGAGCGGTAAGTTGGCTTTTACATGAGTAAAATTAATTTTAATTAATAAGAACCTCATTATTCATGTTGTGAATTAGTTCTCATTAATTTGGGAGCCTCCTCATTATTCACAGGCGTTATTCAAGTTTCACAGAATCCGAGGCCGGCCGCTCCACCAGCCGAAATCCGGCCACCGACACCTGACAGCGATGACGTTGAGCCTGATGGACTTATTTCGTCGTTT